>BRYF01000023.1:15567137-15572137 GCA_030159135.1 Actinidia polygama | reverse complement strand
TCCGTCCTAATTTGTTTTTAGTTCTTAGCTAGCGGCTACATGTTTATAAACAACAACAATTCCTCAATTCAGTGTATGGCTTCCAATCATCAACATAAGAACCCCCCCCCCCCCCCCCAATTTCAAGAGAAGCACGCATACTAGCTAGTTAAAAGGAAAAAAGAAAATCTCATCACCGCCCCTTCAGATGGACAATCTGCGAGAAGATGTCATAATTCCCAACTTCATCGCTCTGCTCACTTCTGAGGCTCAACGTGCTCCGGTGCATCGCCAAGAAACTTTTGTGATCGATTTCTTCTTCAAGATGGTCATAATCCACATGACTTCCTAAGGTCGATTTTTGGCTACTACCTTCTGGGTTCTCTTGCATCTGCAGAGCAAACTCAAGGTCCACAACACATCACCCATGGAGGGCCGGTCTAATCCTTGGTCAACCAAGCACTTCTCAGCTGTATCCACAAACTTTTTCAAGCACTCAGGGCTTATCTTTCTGTGGGGTGTGAGTTTGATGAATGATGGAAGGAAAATCAAATATAGACACTCACGGTGGTCCTGCGGTGGCGAAGAGAGTTGGCACCAAGATGGTAGCGCGGCGATGCCCTAGCTGCAGCACAGAAATAGTAAGACCGGCCGCCGGAGCTGTTTTTGAGAAACGGCTCTCCAACAGTCAAGTTAGATGACCAGAGAAGATGTATGTATGCAGAGTATATGTTATGGATGGTAAAAATCCGTATCTTTGTGAGAACAACAGTTCTCCTTTTACAGTCTAGCTCTGCACGTGCCTCGATGCGCTAGCTGTCTTGTCTCTAGACAGACTACAACTTAGTGCGTGATCGTGCCCGTTGACCGTTGTGTCGGTGAGTAGGTGGTTGACCCATCCATGCCTCTATAGCCTGGCTGGTAGCCCATCATCATGCAACCGACGTCTCCGTCCAAGCATGGAGGCTGTCAGAAGGAACTTTGACGTGCAATCACTCTATGGCCCCCGCCATCCCTCGGGATTGTCGTCGGTCATTGCCTCTCATCCAACCTCCAGCGAGGTTATTATTTGGAGCTTACTGAACAGCGATAGTTCGGAAGTAACGGTGGCCTTAGCTCGAATAGAGGTTGCCTTCGGTAGTGGTTGCGCCGAGCTCCAGCGCGGAGGATCCCTGAGCTTACTCTATAGCTATAGCTAGACGGAGATCTCTGCTCTAGCAAGGCCAGATTCTAGGATTGTATATTTTGTCCCCTTATAATTGTCCCTCAATTCGCATGAGTTGGGTTGATGCTCGTCGAGGTCATGTGAGCTGGACGTGCTCGTTCTTGGTTGGTTTTGATGACAGTTGATTGCGCGTGAACTTCTTTTCTGCCTTTTCACATTCTTAGTCGCCGTCCTTACATCTTCCGTTTTGACCGTTGATGCTTTAATGGCGGATGGTCCGTCTTTCTCCATTATGGCAATCCTTTGGTTCTGTCTTAATGACGAACACTTCGTCTTCCGCACGGATGCGATCCCTTTGCCTCCCATCTACCTATATATATAAATGCAAGGCCTTGAGGGATTTTCTTAGAGTGGCAATGAGTCTCCCTCCTACTCACTATCGCCGTCTGATCGCCGGCCACTATTCTTTGATTATTGGGTCGTTCCTCCATTCCAGGTGCAAGGAGCTCGCTCCTTTGCTATGGGCAAGCAGTCACATCATTGGGGTGGGTGTATCCGAGTTCTGCATGATTTCTTTCGATGGCTGAGCTCCGATTCGGAAGAGATTCCTCAAATCATCATTCTAGGCCGTGAAGTCTCTTGTAGCTGATAAACAATCTATGTTGAGCCGTAAGTGCTCTCTTGTATCTAATATCGATTTTGCTGTGAGTAGCAAATGCTTTATTGTAGCTGATAAACCATCTGTTGCAAGCATCAAGTTGTTCATACATTTGCCCTTGTCGACATGTGGTTCTGTGGGCCTAAACCACGTTAGAAAATATTGTCGTGCAATCGCTTGTTCTATCGGCCGGGGTCAAATCCAACATGAAGCCTAGTCGTCTTTTTTCCCAGTCGATCATGTCCATTATCTCGAGGCAACTATCTATGAAGGGCCTACAGCACTACTCAGTCATTTTCTTGTAGAATTGTAGCTCAGTTGTCCCCCATATGGTAGATTTTGTATTTGCAAAGTTATGTAGTTGAACAGTAACGATCTCCTGTAATGAATGAATTTTTCTTCTTGAATTTCATTTGCAAGTTGCTTTATTTCGCCGGGATTTCTCTTTTGTGTATGCCCCAAGTGCACTTAGGCAAGATTTACAGGGCAGAGCTCAGATTCAAGGTGAGCTCAACTAAATCTCCTATGAAAATTTTTGCTTAGTGTACTTAGGTAAAGACTTTAAGTATGATAAATCTCAAGTGAGCTCGGCCAACTTTCCATAAAACTTTTGCAAAGTATGACAAATCCTCGCGGGACAGAGTTCGGGGCTCGCGTGAGCTCGACTAACCCTCCCTTACGATTTTGCCCAGCATACTTAGCAAATCTCATGGGCAAAGTCCGGAGCTCGCATGAGCTCGTCTAACTTTCCATAAAACTTTTACAAAGTGTGGCAAATCCTCACAGGGCAAAGTTCGAGGCTCGTATGAGCTCGGCTAACCCTCTCTTATGATTTTGCCCATCATACTTAGAAAATCTCACGGGAAAAGTTTGGAGCTCATTTGATCTCGGCTAACTCTCCCTGAAGCTACGCCGCGTGTCGCTGTTTGATTTCATGATGTCAACGCTCCTCTACCTGCCCTTGGGGATTGTTTAGCCATAGTCAGCCTGCGTACCATTACGTTCCTGGTGCATGCTCCAACGTTAAGGATGCCCTTGCTGACCATTGGCCTCTTGCATTAATAGCAGTCCATTGATATTCCATCTTAGTGACAGGCAATTCGCTTTCCACTCACGCCTATAAATTAGGAGGTATCTGCTACTAATCTCTTCATCCCAACTCTTTTAGGCTTTCTCAGTCCACTTCTCTCTCTAAGATTAGGGTTGATGCTCTCAAAGTTTTTCCCCTTGGGGCTTTCTGTTGCCGAGGTGAGTCCAAGGCAGTGGGAGGACCCGATGGCTATTTAGCGAGTAACATCCATATGGAAGAGCTCAGTTCGTGCTGCTGACTCGTCTTCATTTGTCCCTAAAAGTTCTATAATAGGAAGCTTCTGTTCCCAAAAGTTTTATAACATGAAGCTTTTCCGGTGGGCAGCCATAGTCCTGCCGGTGTCGGGTGTTGCAATCAAACACCTTCCCAGAAGCCACCTTCTGGACACCTTTCCTGAAGCAACCTTCTGGATATCTACTTGATGACTGTTGTATATGTCATCTCGAGGCAACTATCCACAAGGGTTGGGGGAGTTGTCCTCCCATTTAGGATGACGAGCTCTCTAGTAGCTGATAAGCAACTGCTGCGGTCTCGCCAATGTCGAATATTGTAGACTTTAACCTGGTCAGAGAGTGTTGATGTGAAGCCGGAAGCTAAATTGCGGACATAATCTTCATCATCACTTCTGATTACCTAGCTTAGGCAGTTTTGCAATTGATTGGCTTCAGCCTTGTAGTTGATTATATTTGTAATCCGAACTGCTCTGTACTTGAATATTTTGGACTTGAATAAATCTTCTTTAGCATCTTGCTTGTACTTTACTTTTTGTCTGAGAGACTTCTCTTCCGAATGTGGTTCACTTCATGAGTTTGAGCTTGGTTTACCTCCATTACTTCTTTGTATACTCATACAGTACCTGTGGGATTGAGTTCGGAGCTTTGTTTTCGAGCTCGACTAACTCATCCCCAATTTTTCTTCTCATACTTAGTAAAAAGAATGATGGGAAATGTTTGGAACTTATTCTGAGTTCGGCTAACTTTTTCTCGCTTTTTTGCTAAGTGTTTTGACATTTGGTGAGAGAAAGTTCAGAACTCACATACAGCTCGACAAACTCTTCCCTGAATTTTGCAAAGTGTTACTTATCAAAATCGCTTGAACAAGTTTAGAGCTCGCATTAAGCTCGGCTAACTCTCCCTAAGTATCTGATAAGTATACTTTGCCAAAATTCTCATCTCGAAGGAAAGAGCTCGGTACTCTCTTTGAGTTCGGCTAGCTCTTTCCATGTTTCATTTTGTTTGCATGATTTTAAGTAGTTGCAAGTAAAAGTTTGCACAAATAAACTGATATAAATTTTAGCTCGGTTAAACATTTACATCTTAGTGGGAGTACTTTTTCAGGTTGTTAGAGTTCCAAGTTCTTGGAGCTTGTTTGCCTTTGGTATCTTCGAGGTAGTAAGCACCCTTGTCGGCTAGCTTTATTATCTTGTAGGGCCTTTTCCAATTTGGTCAGAGCTTCCCATCTGTCGGGTCATTGGTGTTCCCGACAACTTTCCTCAAAATGAGGTTGCCAACCGAAAACTATCTATGTTGAACTTTCTGGTTGTACGTTTTGGCTAACTGCTTCTAGTAGTCAGTCATCCATATTAGAGCATTTTCTCTTCTTTCTTCGGCGAGGTCGAGGTCCCGAGCTAAGATTTCTTCATTGTGACTGGCGTCATTTGCCTCTGTCCGTATTGTGGGCAAACCGACCTCCAGCGGGATTATAGCTTCGAATTCGAAGGCTAGAGAGTAAGGCGTCTTGTTCGTTGTTTTCCGCGGTATGGTCCAATAGGCCCACAAAACGTTTGGTAGTTCTTCGACCCACTTGCCTTTGGCTTTTTCAAGCATTTTCTTGATTTCGTTCATGATTGTCTTGTTGGTGTCCTCAGCCTGGCCATTGCATTACGGGTAGCTTGGCGTTGAGTTATAAAATGCAATCTTTAGCTAGCCCAACAAGTTCTTAACCTTTTTCAAGCCTTTTCTTGATTTCGTTCATGATTGTCTTGTTGGTGGCCTCAACTTGGCCATTGCATTACGGGTAGTTCTGCATTGAGTTATAAAATGCAATCTTTAGTTGGCCCAACAAGTCCTCAACCTTTTTTTCCACGAATTGGGTTCCATTGTTTGACA
>BRYF01000023.1:15514637-15517137 GCA_030159135.1 Actinidia polygama | reverse complement strand
GGTCCTACCCTAATTGATGCCCAATTCATCAATTCTTAAGGAGAAAAAGAAAGAGAGAGAGAGAGAGAAGGAGTCGTACCCTAGTTGATGCCCAAATCATCAATCAAATACCACCATTACTGAGTATTGTTGAACCCACCCCTACCACTACATAATCGACCACCACTACCACAATTGTATGTCTCCAGCTAGCCAATTTCCTTTCTATTCTCAACCAACGGAGCACCGCCATATTTATGAGGTTTGTTGATTAGTGACAGGAGGCGGTGACTGACGGTGCGGGATATGACGTAATGTAGGGATGGGGAAGAGATGGTGTTCCTTTGGGATGAGACAAAGGGGTACGGTGTAGCAATGGTGGTGACCACAATGGAGCTTCTTCTTGGGCTGATCTCGCAGGCAGAGAGAGAGAGAGATGTGAAAAGGTTGAAGTCATTTTTTAACTAAGAGTCAAGGGATGGTTTTTTCTTTGTGGTAAAAGATCCATTTGTCATCAAAAAATTTGGTCTTCTGCAAGATTCCGTCAACAACCCGAATGGGTACTTGACGGCATGAGTTTAATTGTTGTAAGGATATTAACCTTAGGGGGCGCGATATAATTTATCTAATGTCAGGAATTTAGATGTACTTATTTGATACCTCAGATGTGGCATTTGTAATTTACCCAATCTTTTAATAGAGAATAGGTTGACAATTGCATTGGTAAGAAATCAAATAGTACCCAAAATGTGTTTCAAGTGTGGGGGGTTGGGGTCAGTGTAATTCTCTCTCTGTGGGTTTACCATTGGGTAATTCTTGTTATTCGAAAGGTCCATTGAATATATGATATATCCATACAAACGAGTTGTGTTTGATCGGACATTGATAATAACACGGTCATTTCATATTTGTTTTGCGATTTAGCTATTCATTTATTTTAAAACAAATTTGATTAGATCATTTGGATACAAACATCCAAATAGATTTTTTAATGAATGATAAGCCCACTAAATCATAAAAAATAAACTATTTAAATTACAAAGTTAGTAGACCCAAATGAGTCCAAAGTGAATTTAGCTAAAGAACACTGCAAGGTTATGACCACATCTTCCGAATAGAGCTTATCTTTTTCACTGTTGTCCCGTGAAAAAGTTGATTTATAAGAAGTCTCGTCATCAAAATAATTCTTCCTCAAGTTTTTTTCTCCCTCTCCTCCCCTTTCCTCATCTTCCTTTGCTCTGATCCTTCTATCTCATCCCTTTCCCCTACACTTATGGACTGGACGGAGTCATACCAGAACAAATAGGGTCAATTGATCCCATTAGAAAAAAATTATATTAATATTCTTAATATAATTTATTATAAATATAATTTTAACCTTACAAAAAATTAATAATTTATCTTAAATTTTATAATTTTGATTCTATTGAACATAAACTCTTACAATTTTGACTACATTAAAACCTAAATTTTGACAATTTTGACCCACTAAACCTCACCCATCCGCCACCACTCATTTTCAATTTCTCTCGCCATTTATCTATATTTGTATTTGTGTAAATCATACATACATCAAAATAATCGGTTGCTTTCAATTTGAGAATTGATCCGTAGTTGTGTTTAATTTGGGGTTTTGTGGGAGAGAGGATTTTTGACCGAGGAGGGCCATGGAGATGAAGGTCATGTTATGTAAAGGGGAGAAGGGAGGGGGAGGAAGGGCTTTAACAGAGGGGGCGCCACTAGTGGTGCTGGGGAAGTGATGGAAAGGATAAATTATGCAATGCTCTTGGAGCATTGGCTTTTCTTTCGCATAAAATGTTTAAGTCTCACACATCAAATGTAATAAAATTTATTTTATATGAGAAGAATAATAATGTTTGAATAATGACTTGATGGAAGAGGAGAAATGATGAAATTAATTTTGTTGAAGGGATGAGTGAGGACTTGGAGTACTCTAGGAATGATTTCTACTTTTATCCCACATTTTAATGAAAGAGATTTTCTTAATTTCAGGAGATCACTTTTTTGACAACATATAATACTCCCTATTTTTTCTCTATACTGTTATTTTTTTATTCAAACTCAACACCCAAACGGAGCCCTAAATCAACCCCACATACCGGTCTGAAAGCCCAATCAATCCCATTGGCCTATTCATGTCCAATGTCCTTCTCTCACTCTCACTCTTACACACATAGAGCTAAACCTTTACAATCCAAACAGAGCCCTAAATCAACCCACCACTTTGAAATCCCAATCACCTCCAACAATGTCAACTCCTATATCTCTCTCTCCCCCCTACAAACACAAATCAAACCTTCACAATCATCAGTCACAACCATCAACGTAACCAGTATCACCACCGATGAGCAACTAGCGTTCTGCCAACCACCACAATCAACCACAGACCTACCATCATCAAAGATAAACTTTCAACCACCATGGTTGACCACGATCACCATCTTGACTCAATGCCTCAATTTTAATAATAACAAAATATTATGTTAGTGACTAATATGTT
>BRYF01000023.1:15484637-15487137 GCA_030159135.1 Actinidia polygama | reverse complement strand
AATTACAGTTAGATCTTATTCTTATAATTTATTATTGAAAAAGTCCTCCAGACTAAACAGTTGACCAATATTGTCTTGTCATTATCTAACTTTACCATTTTATCCCTGACGCACTTGACGCCTGGACGGGAATCAGATGCAGATGCTCGTGACATGGGGAGGAGTGATAGAGGCACTCCTCAAGGGGAAGGAGTGTCCATATAACTAACTGCGTTCTTAATGACATGTGTCATTAACAAATTAAAAAGGTAATATTTTGTCCTTTTATATTTTAAAATTTCAAAAGCCCTTTAATTCTGTGAGAGAGTAGCGATGTGGAACTCATTTTTTAATTTTGTATTGTAAAATTTAAAATTTTATAAATTTTACTGTACATAATTATTTTTAGTAAAATTTATATTTTTATAACTTTCTCAATGAGATCTATCACACAAGATTAATATCGAATATGAAATTATAAAAATATCAAAAAAAAGAATTTAAATATAAAATTTAACAATCATAAATTTATCAGTTATATAAATATTTTTTTATGATTTTTTCTCTAATATAAATGGTATATACATTTAACAGTGATAAAATTATAAGTAATATAAATCTTAGTGTTTTGTGTTTTATGCAGTATTTATATGTTTGAATAACACTTAAAAACTTAACAGTGATATTTATCAGTCATCCACAAAAGCTATTTTTTATATTTTGTAGTAGTTGTATGTTTAAATAACATTTTGTGATTTAACGCTGATAAATTTAAAGGTGATTTAAATATTACGATTAATTTCAATAATGTTTGACTAAAAAAATTCAAATGAGAAAAACATTTATCAGAATAATATACATTTCAAATCAAATTTATGAATTATGCAATTATAACTCAAATGATAAATTTATCACAATAATATATATTTTAAATCTAAGTTATGAATTGTCAAATGACCACTCAAATAATAAATTTATCACAATGATATAAATTTGATTCTTTGAAATATAAGTTAGGAATTATCAAATTATTATATTTTAAACTAAAAAATATTAATAATTACTTGATTGATAATTTCTTGCCTAGAATAAATATATCTAGTATTGTGATAAATTTCTTATTTGATTATTAATGTAAACAATGTTAATATTTTGTTATAGCCTCTCTTTCGTGTATATATTTTATAATTTTTTTTGTCAAATATTAAAATACATAGCCTCTCTTTCGTGTATATATTTTATAATTTTTTTGTCAAATATTAAAATACATACACACACACACACACACACACACACACACACACACACATATATATATACACGAGTATATAATTTAAAAAAATTATAATTGATAGCTATATTTGCAAATATTAATGAATATTGTTGTGGTATAAAACTGGAGCGAGCAACCAACAGTCGGAATTGCTCTTCTTCACCTCGGCACTGGACCTCGGCAATAAATCGGTCGACCTGCGCAGGTAGACAAAAGTAAATGACCGGGGCGAGGCCGCTCAAAACTCCTTCGGCATAGAAATCAGACCAAGTCGATGACAAACTGGGCAAAGTATAAAATAGAGCTCTCGAGAGTGAATGCACTGTGAAATGTGTATATTGAGCGTATCTTTGCATAATAAGGGAACCACTTTTTTTATAGTTGGGGATTGGAGATCTTGCTCGGATATTCAGGCAATATTTTAGGATAGCTATGTTTGGGAAGTATATCCCTGAGATACTGGAGTGATAATAGGAGATTACCATGTGGAGAGCAATCCGCAATTATAGGAGTCGTGATGGAGATAGTTTTCTTGTAGAGGTGGAATCCTCGTGGAGGAGAGCTTTGACCAGGCGGAGGAGTAATGGAGAAGGAGTCTTGCGGTGACAGACTCCTTTATGGAGGTGGAGTCCTCATGAAATTGGTCTCTGGTCTGGCGCTGTGGAAGACCTCGCCCAATGGCGATATAGAGAATGGTTGCACACATAGGCGAAGTGATTCGTTGGAGATTAAGCGACAGGCACCTAGGTGAAAGGTGACCAGGACTATATTGGAGTTATGGCGATGTGGATATCCAGGCGACGTGTTCTACTTAAAGTATAATTAGGTAGATATTGTATCCTACATCAGTAGCCCCCTACTTGAGATGCCGAGATAAAACAAGGGATATACGAGTAATTGGCGAGATACCTGCCTTTTGATGACGTGGTCACATAATAATTGCATGTCTCATAGGCATACACGTGGATGAGGGCATTAACTATTGAAATGATGTTATGGACAAAATGGCAGCGCATTGATGAGAGACGATTATGATCTCGGGAGTCGAAGCGTCGCATAATTTGAGACGTTGAAGCAAATGAATCTTAGCCCTTGGAATTTCCTATATATAGGGACCCCATCCATTCATTTGTACTTTTTCGTTTGCGCTATCAAATTGCTAATCTCATTCCAATTTTCTCCTCGTCCTAGTTCAGTAAGTACCTTAACTTACCTTAGTTTTTACTTTCATTTTTGTGGTATATGTCC
>BRYF01000023.1:15472137-15479637 GCA_030159135.1 Actinidia polygama | reverse complement strand
TGACTTCGTCTAGGTAGGCCACCATCCTAGTAACCTTGGCGAGGGAGTCTCATTAGACTTGGTTCACCACCAACTGAGAATCACTAAAGGCGTCTAGGGAATCTACTCCCAGTTCAGCATACTCCTTTAGCTGTTGGAATGCGCTTTATGATTCTTCTATCCACTAAAAAGCTTGATTCTTTCTTAGGATCTTGAAATATGGTAAGCATTTGTTAGCTGATTTGGAGATGAATCTATTAAGGGTGGCAACTCGCCCAGTAAGTTGTTGTACTTCATGAATGTTCATGGGCGAACTCATTATGAGGAGGGTTTGAATCTGGTCAGGGTTTGCTTCGATTCCGCGCTTGGTTACTAGAAATCCCAGTAACTTACCCGAAGATACCCCAAAAATGTATTTGGAAGGATTCAACATCATTCGGTACTTTTGTAGGATGCCAAATGCTTCTTCCAAGTGGGCGATGTGGTCAGTTGTTTTGACGCTCTTGATAAGCATGTCATCAATATAAACATAGTTTGCCAATCAAGTTTTTGAACATTTTATTTAGGAAAATGATTTTTGCACTTTTTTTTTTACCAAATGCACTATATTTTTTGTCCTTATTATGGAGTGCATTTGATAATTTATTTTTCACTCTCTTTTTTACCAAATGCATTCCATAGTAAGGACAAAAAATAAAGTGCATTTGATAAAAAAGGAGTGTAAAAATTATTTTCCTTTATGTATTAGCCTTTGTATGTTGCTCCAGCATTCTTCAAACCGAATGGCATAACTTTGTAGCAATACAGTCCTCTCTCCATGATAAATGAAGTCTTCTCCACATCGGGCGAGTACATTTTGATCTGGTGATACACCGAGAAGGCGTTCATAAAACTTAGGAGCTCATGCTTGGACGTGGCGTCAATTATTATGTCAATCTTTGGTAAATGAAAGCTATCTTTTGGGCACACCTTGTTGAGGTCGGTGAAGTCAACGCATACTCGCCACTTTCTCCTTTTTTTAGGGGCGACGACAACGTTGGCGAGCCACTCTGGTAGTGGGTTTCTTTAATGACATTGACTTTGATGAGTTTGAGCACTTCTTCTTTTATGATTTTTAGGTGTTAGGGGCGAATTTCCTTCTCTTTTGGTGAATTGGGGAATGCTCGGGGTTGGTAAATAATTTGTGCATGGCGACTTGAGGATCAATGCCCGGAACATTGCCTTGCAACCAAGCATAGATGTCAAAGTTTTTCTTCAAAAAGTCCACCAAGGCGAAACGTAGCTCGTCGGAAAGTTCGGTGCCGATCATAACGTGGCGATCTGGATAGTCGGGATGTATGGAGACTGGAGCAACTTCTTCAAGGGATTTGGTGTTTTCGATTTCTCTAGGGTCCGTCAAGATAATCTGTTCCACCTCGTCCCATAGCATCTCCATCTTGTCATCATCGATTTGTAATTGCTATTGGGCACTTAGGGCTGGGGAGGTTCCAATCTTCATGGGCAAAATGAAACATTGCTTGGCCACTTTTTGATCGCCTCTTACTTCGCCCACCCTTGTAGAAATGAGAAACTTTATTTTTAGGTGGTAGGTTGAGGTGATCGCCCTGGTTCCTCTTAAAATTGGGCGACCTAAAATCGCGTTGTACGGCGAAGGGTAATCCACCATGATAAAGTCTTGCCAAATAGTGATCTGGTGGGGTTCTGTCCCTAAGGTTACTGGCAGTTTGATCCAACCGAGCGGATGCGTCATATTTCCTCCGAAGCCTACTAGGGAAGTATGGAAGGGGTGCAACTTATCCAGTCCGATCTTTATTTTTTCAAACGTCAAGATGAACAAGATTTTCGCTGAACTCCCATTATCAATCAAGATCCTTTGAACGTTGAAGTTGACAATGATGGCCGAAACAACCAAGGCGTCATCATGAGGGAGGTGTAGGCCCCTCAGATCATCATTGTTGAAGGTGATAGGAGAGTGAATATCAATGAATTGCGAGGAGAAGTTATAGACTTCTTCCTCAACCCGCCCATTGGCCGACACCTAGCGTGCCTCTTCCTAGACGAACTTGAACATCCATCGGATCCAAATCCGCCATGGATCACCTATATATCACCAGTGGTTGTTTGTTGTCGCCATATATCCTATCTGGAGAGTTGGGAGGCGGGTGATCAATAACATATTTCCTCAGATACCCCATTTTGATAAGGTCGGCTATCTATTCCTTCAACTGGAAGCGATCTTTTGTGTTATGCCCGAGGTCTTGGTGGAACTTACAATACTTGTTCTTGTTCCTCTTTCGACAATCAGTCTTGCTTTTTCAAGGTCACTTAATGAATTCTTCATGCTTAACTTCCATGAGTACTTGGGCAATGGGGGTGTTGAGGGGAGGCAACACCAATTCTGGGCGGCGAGGTAGAGTACGAGAGCGCCTTTCGTTGGTCCATCTTGGATCTGGGTCAGGCCTTTTGTTTCTCGTCTCCTCCCTGTTATCGAATCGCCTCGTGTTAGACTCCTTCTTCTTATTGTCATCTCATCCTCGCCTTCTCCGTTTGGCCTCGGCCAACTCCTCCGTGGCGATATATTTGTCAACTTTACTTTGGAGGGTTGACAAGATTTTTGGGACGTTCTTTGATAGGGAATCGAATAATGGGCCCGGACAAAGTCCCTCCATCATTGCCATGATCACCACTTTGTCACCGGGATCCTCAACTTCCAGTACGACTTGGTTAAACTATTTCACGTAGTCCTTCAAGCCCTCCGTTTTTTTTCTGGTGAATGGTAATGAGGTGGGAGGGGTTCTTTTGCCTGACTCTACATCTCATGAAATTGGCGACGAATAGCCTGCTCAGGTCGCCAAACGAGTCAATAGTTCTAGGAGGCAGCTTTCTGAACCATGAACTCGCTAGTCTTTTTAGAGTGGTAGAAAATCCTTGCACATCACTTCGTTCGAATACCCTTAGAGCGACATCAAGCTCTTGTATGAATCTAGATGGTCCATAGGATTCGTCTTTCCCTCGTAGATTCTGGGTTGGGTAGGTAACTTGAACCTGGAGGAAACCTTGGTTCTCATCACTCTATCCGTGAAGGTGGCTCGGTCTACTTGATCAAAGCATCCACGATTACTGGAGCGCATGTCCTAATATTGATGGCGTCAAGGCGGGCATCCAAATCTCTGATCTTTTGGAAGGTGGAATTGTCCCAGCGCCTGGGCGCTTGGTTATCTCGGTGAGGTGACCTTCCTCTTTGCCTGACCCCCCTGTCCTCTATTTTGCGAGTTTTGCCGGATGATCGGGATTCTGATAAAGAGGAGCTCCTATCTCGATGAAGATGGGGACTCGGAGAACGACGTCGTCGATCCTGTCCTGTATTATGATGGCTCTAGGACTTATTGTTTCCCAAGAGATGAGAACGGCGAGGAGGGTTAGAAGGATGAGATGGTGGACTGTTTGTGGTAAGGTGTTGTATCAAGTGGGTGTTGTTTTCGTTCATAATTCTCATCTGCTTTGCCATACCGTGTATCTCACGGTGAAGACCCTTTAGATCCAAAGCTTGACTGATATTGGCATAGGACGAGCTCTGTTATCTAAAGGGCTATTGGCACTAGTCTAGGTAGTAAACGGTTACGCAAATGCATAGAAATTTGAGAACTATCATTCCCACAAACAACGCCAAGTTGTTGTGGTATAAATTGGGGCAAGCAAGCAACAGTCGGAATTGCTCTTCTTCATCTCGGGACTGGATAATAGCTCGGACGACCTGCGTAGGTAGACAAAAGTAAATGATCGGGACGAGGCCGCTCGAAATGCCTCCAGCGTAGGAATCAGACCAAGATGATGACAAACTGGGCAAAATATAAAATAAGGCTCTCGAGAGTGAATGTAATGTGAAATGTGTATATTGAGCGTACCTTTGCATAATGAGGGAACGACCTTTTTATAGTTGGGGATTGGAGATCCGTGCTCGGATATTCAGGCGAGATTTTAGAATAACAATATTTTGGAAGTATATCCTTGATATACCGGAGTGATAATAGGAGATTACCATGTGGAGAGCAATCCGCAATTATAGGAGTTGTGATGGAGATAGTTTTCTTGTAGAGGTGGAATCCTCATGGAGGCAGACTCTGACCAGGCGGAGGAGTGATGAAGGAGTCTTGCGGTGACAGACTCCTTATGGAGGTGGAGTCCTCATGGAGTTGGTCTCTGGTCTGGCGATGTGGAAGACCTCGCCCAATGGCGATCTGGAGAATGGCTTGCACATATTGGCGAAGTAATCCGTTGGAGATTAAGCGACAGACACCTAGGCGAAAGGTGATCAGGGCTATATTGGAGTTATGGTGACGTGGATATCCATGCGACCTGTTCGACTTAGAGTATAATTAGACGGATATTTTACCCTACATCAAATATAATACAAATAACAATGTTTAATTCGTGCCATATAACTTACTTTTGTGTTCGTGTTCGTGTTCGTGTGTGTGCATGTGAGAGAAGTGTGTGAGAGTGAGAGTGAGAGTGAGAGAGAGTGACGTGTGTAGTGTTTTTGCGTGTGGAGAGGAGAGAGAAGAAAAAAGTTGGTGTGCGTGCTTGTCGAGCGAGCGCGAGACTTTCGTTGAGGTCCAGGAAGTGTAGAATGGGAAGGGTATTGCGGTAATAAAGGGTTGAATGGGGACTTATATGAACAATTAATTTGTGGAGTTATGTACTAACATAAGTATAATAGGTGCTACATATAAGCATCCCTAAATTAATTGGATAAAAGTATTATATAATTTCATCAGAGTCTTTTTGTAACATATTCTTAAAATCATGCCTTGTTGTTTTCTTTCTAGAAAAATGGGGAAATTATTAAAAAAATATTTAATTATGGGAATAAATTAAACCCTATAATTTTATTTATATTAAATTGAATCATGTATTTTAATTCGATAACAATTTAAATTATTTGTTAATCTTCGTCTACCTAGGATAGTTGATTCTTGCACAAAATGCATGAAAATGACTTTTTATATTGCTACCCTATTTTAAATCAATAATCGAACCAATTAACAAAATAAATTAGATAGTTTAGATTTTGTATTTATGTAAATAAATTAAATTTTAATTCTATTTTGGAATGGGAATGGTTTAATTAGGGATTTAGAAAGGAAAAACCCTATATGATGTGATTTCAATGTATTTTGAGCGAGAACTAGTTTGTTCCGTTAATCCTAAATAGATGGAGAATAACAAATGGTTTAAATTGATACAAAATTAAAACTATAAGATTTGTTTTATTATAATTAAAATTATAGTGTTTAATTTGTTGCCATAGTCGAACACCGAGAGTTTTTACATAATTTTTCCCAAACAATGACAACGCATGAAACTTCATTGATTTCTGGGAGTCTTGGGCCCAACTCCAGTTGAAACCCAAACATTTAAGATAACAACCTAATACTTTTAAAAGTTGTATAAAACTCTTAACATTCAAATAATACCGAAACTAACCCTGTAGAGCTCCGACCCCTTTGAAAAGTGTATTGTGTTTTTGATTTCTAAAATCTCTTCCATCTTTCTATCTCATCTCATCCCACATTTTTTTGCCTAAAATCTCTTACATTTACATGCCATGTTTTTTGCCTAAAAATTCTCATAAAATTCTGAATCGATTTTCTTGTATAATTTAATCAAAATTAAATCAATATGATAAATTGATCACATACAATCCAACATATAGGTTTATCTAGTTTTATTTTAGTTATAATAATTTTGTCATAATCATTTCAAAACTTAAAAATTGTAGTAAAACTAACTTTAAAAAAATGATAAGTTTATTATATCCAAGTTTATGAGTGATTTATGTTGTTTGTGCACACTATCTAATTTTATCATAAGTTTATCATATGATAAAATAAATTTGATTTACTCTGATAAAATTATCATTTATGTACACAAAACCGAAATTCAAAAACAATAAAAATTGTATATGATAAACGTATATCATAAATTCACATAAAATAATGAATGAAATTAATATGATAACACACATATAAGGTCAATTTTGTGTATTAATCAATAAAAATGACCTAAATATAAATTTATTTATAAACAGGATGCATTACTTAGAAACTTCAAAATCTAGTTTCCCTGTTTAATTAACCCTTAATTTATTGGATCAATTTGGATTTTCTACATATAATTTACTCATTTAAATTGAGAATATGAATGGACAGATCACCGAAATAGAACATGCGTTATGGGGCCCACTTATCCGACAACATTATTTGTCCATGACTGGAATGCTGAGAAGTCTCTCTCTTCCCGGAGAACACAATACCCTTGACATTACGTTACTAACTACTAGGTATATAATCAAAATTTAATTCTTATGTTAAAGAAAAAAAAAAAAGCATTGATATTAAGAAAATTTGGTCAGAGTATTTGAGTTGTGCTTGAACTAACAATTAGTCCACTAAGTATTTTGCCAAATTATGAAGTTTATTAAGGTGAAAGATTTTCAGGCTAGGGTCTTCTATTTTTATTTTGGAGTTTTTTTATGACGATTATGCCCTTATTTTGAATTAAAAAAAATATTTTTTATTTTTTTGTACTGTTTTTCACCACTATCGTCCAAAATAGTAAAATTATACTATTTTCCACCGCCACCGCCACCACTCAAAATAATGAAATTGTAATGTTTATTGTTTTGAACAATAAAACTATTCTTTGAATTTTTTCATACTGTTTTCCACTGCCATTACCATAGCCATTACCGCCGCAGCCACCTCAAGAACAATGAAATTTTAGTGTTTGCTATTTTGAATAATATTTTTTAAAAAAAAAAATCTATCACCACGGCCACTGCAAAAAACAATGAAGTTATAATGTTCGTTATTTTAAACATTGATCACTATTCGAAATAGTAAAATTTTATTATAACAAACTGTCAAATCTTGCTATGACAAATAGTAAAATTTCACAGTTCCAGTTGACCAGTCAAAAAGTCACCGATCGGCCGCCAGTGGGAGACGATAATAGTGTAGGTGCATCTCGGGTGTAAAAAAAAATTATAACAATAGTGTACAAAGAAACATTGATTGGAAAGAATTTTTTTTATTAAGAGGTTGTACAAAGTAATAGAGGCGTTTTTGTCCATTTTGGCTAATAGAATTTTGGCTTTAAAGCTTTTTAAGATATAATAATTAAGCTAAAAAGGTTTTCTCGTGGAACTTTGGCCAAAAGACCTAATATTAACCCTAGAACCAAGGTACTTGTATTTCAATTGTCATTAAAATCTCATTTAAAATCGATTGATAACATAAAATAGTTTGAACCCATTTTAAAACTCGTTAATGTTTAAACAAATTAACACCAACTACATTACATATGATGAATTGGAAATAATAACTAAGGAGAAACAAATGATATCATCTTGCTACTAGGATGCCACTTTGAAGGTTGTGATGGATTATGGGATTAAATCATTGTGTAACAATCAATATTGAATGCATTACATGTCAATTAGATAACTACTACATTAAA
>BRYF01000023.1:15419637-15424637 GCA_030159135.1 Actinidia polygama | reverse complement strand
GGCACATAATCATCAAAAGAATTACGCCAACCGAAGAAAATGCCACTTGGAGTTTGTCGTTGGAGACCATGTGTTCTTGAAGATTTCACCCAAGAAAGGGTTAATGCGTTTTTGGTATAGCGGCAACCTATCATCAAGGTTTATTGGTCCATTTGAGATACTTAATCGTGTGGGAGCCGTGGCGTATCGTCTTGCTTTGCCACCGAGGTTGGCCAACGTACACAATGTGTTTCATATTTCTATGTTGCTGAAATATGAGCCCGATTCTTCGCACATTTTGGATTGGGGAGATCTTACCATCAATGAGGATGTCACATATGAGGAGCGACCGATTCAAGTGTTGGACACACGAGACCAAGTTCTTAGAGAGAAGACCAGTCCATTGGTGAATATTCTATGGCTTCATCACGGTGTGGAAGATGCTACGTGGGAGCGCGAGTCCAAAGTTCGCGCGGAGTATCCGAATCTTTTTAGATAAGCGGGTACGTTTATCTAATTTCGAGGACGAAATTACTTTAAGTAGTGGAGGTTGTAAGGTTTCAAATTTTTTTTATAGTTACAGATAATTTGGACGCATATATGACGTCGTCGTGCCATATATATATATATATATATATATATATATATATATATATATATATATATATATATATATGTATGACATTATGGATTTTAGTATAAATTGGGCTCATTAAATTTGATTATTAGTGTTGAGCCAAACAAGGCCTTGGGGTAGCATTTATTTCCTTTTCTTCTCCTTTTTGACCTAAAAGCATTATTTCTTCTTCCTTCTCTCTCTCTCTCCCTCTCTCTCTCTTTAGGGTTGAGCCAAGTGGGTTTTAACATTTAAGCTTAGATTTGAGTGTACTAGAGTGAAATTTGAGTAATAGTTCTTTAGGAGAAAGTTATCTACTCAACGGGGGTTTCGCATTGAGCCAAGAAAGTTTGGAATAGGAGCAAATTGGAATTTTGGGCATTCATCCCATCTTCAAAAATCTTTTGGAGCTTTCTTGCATTTATTAAGATAAAAGGGGGTTAACTTGTTAGGTTTTTACATTGGGAGTGTATTATGGCCTATACCTAGTCTATTAAGGCATTATTTTGGGTGTTGAATCCTAGTTAAAAAACCTGATTTAAAATGAAAATTGGAAGTTCGAGATCTAGAAATATTCTATTTTCTACGTCTTCTACCGGTAGTCATATTTTTTCTACCGGTAGTCCCATTTGTTTCTGAAGCATAAATTGATTGCTCGACCTACTGGTAGTTATTTTTGTACTATCGGTAGTGATTTTTTATATTTGGCCACTGAATCGTTGTCTACCGGTAGTGATTATTTGTATTTAGTCACTGGATGGTTGTCTAGAGGTAGTACTTTTTTCACTACCGGTAATGATTGTTTGTATTTGGCCACTAGATCGTTGTCTACAGGTAGCACTCATTTTCACTACCGGTAATGATTACTTTCGATTCGTCTCTGGAGATATGTTTACTGGAAGTACTCTGTTCCACTCCCAGTAGTGAATTAATTAGTTTTGTCTCTAAATCACTGTCTACCGATAATGCCCAGAACTACTATCGGTAGTCACATGCTTTAACAATTTATGAAATATTTTGAAGTAAATGCATTTTAATGGTTTCAATAATGGTTTATGTTGATGGATTTCGTATTTGCATATTATGTTGTTTACATTATAGCTTTTGGCAAATGTAATATTTATAAACGTTGAAATTTGAAAATGATTTTGGGAATGACATGCTAGGTAATGCCGGATTTGGTACATTAGTGTACCCAGAATAAGATGGCTTAGATTAAACCCGAGGTGAAAGACCTAGATAACAACCGCGTGGGAGGGAATGTAAAAGCCTTCGGGTAGTGATCGAGAAGTTGGCCGGATGTTGGAAATGTCAAAGCCTTCGGTGAAAGTATGAGAAGTTGGTCGGATATTATTTCATCGCTTAGTGCATGATGAGGCCGGTTTAGGTACTAGCCTAGGTGTGTCATTTGAAATGATAAATGCTTTTTGAGAAAAGCCGAAAGACTTGGGAACTCGTTGATTTTTGGAAATCATGGATTGAAAAAGGTATATTTTGGTATGAATGGAAGCATAGTTTATCAAATCATATTTTCATCATATATTTATGTATTATGATTTTTGGCTTAATACAACAAGCCCATTTTTAAATCTTTTCAAGGTAACTCACATTTACTATTAAACAACTTTTAGGTATTGAGGTTTATCCTGATTATTGAAGATGTGGATGCTGGTTGTTTATTTTGTGTAGAAAATTTTAAAATGTATATTTTTTAGAATTGTAATATTCTTTTTGCTCAGTGTAGGTATTGTCCATGGGTTATCATTTTGATCTTGTACTTGATAACTCATGGAGAACGTGGTCTCACAAGAAGGGATTTATCTGTACTTTGATGTAATGACAGTACATTATCATATTGTTTTAGTTGACTTTTTTTTATTTGGAGTGCTTGCGTGGCCGGGTCTTATTTTATCTGGGCCGTGACAGATTTAGATTTCCTATATTATTTGGATTTGCAGAAAGGAAATTCCTAGTTCTATGAGGATTTCTAAAGAGGTAATAGTTTGATTTCTAAGTTGTGTAATTATTTCTAACCCAAGTGTTGAGAATCGAAATTCCTATAGACCCAAGTTAATGCGTACAGATTGAACATAAAAAAATAATTTAATTTGTAGAATAAGAGATCATACTTATGAGATCTTTCTGGATTGATCTCGCCAAAATTGAAAACGAATCGAATCTCTAATTACGAACTCGAACTCTCACAGCCTTCTGTTGTATACCTAAATGAACGAAATCGAATGGAGTGTGGGCTCCAAACACTAAATTCATTTTCTCTCAATCTCTCTCTATTTTCTGAAATAATATGTGTAAACACAAGTAATCCTAAAGAGAGACTAATTGCATATTTATAGGCTACAACAAAGACCCTAGGAAGTCAATAATGAATGGGTTTCTTATAAAAACATAAAACCCTAATCCAACCTATATTAGAATCCTAATTCATAAATTATAATTCAGTACACTAAAGAATTATAATTGCACTCTCGAGCTTCTTGTTATTTAATGCTTATTTATCTCCTCAAATTAAGATTTTAGATATTCATTGATTAAATATAATTGTTAGTAATTACTTTAATCAATGGATATCTGAAATCTTGAATTAAAATAATTACTGACAGTTATATTTAATCAATATCTTCAAATTTCTTGAGCTTTTTCACTTAATTTATTTGATATGTCAGATTCAAAATTCACTTGCAGCATTTGGCATAATCAAAACTTATCAACTTCCTCAAGGGGATATCATCAATCCCCTTTATCGGGATGTGGATTCTGTCAATAATACATATCCACCATACTTAAAATGCTATCATCCAATTAACTGAGATTATCGACCTATAAAAAATCTAACCCTTTTAGTAAATTAAAATGACATACATTAAATGTACATATCTAGTAATTATATTGGAATTAAGAGCATATACATTCATCACAACTAAGGGTACTTACTGTATTATAAAGCAAGTACAAAAATAATATCTACAAAATGGTTTTGTTTAATACACACAAAATGTACTATTATAATGAGTTGAAACTACACCTTTTTCCACAACCAAGACAGGCTTGCTAAAATATTATGTCACAGTCCTATTGATGGTGTATCTAATTTCATCTAAGATTGTGAACTACAATGACTTATATTCCACAATATCTGATAATCAAATCTTCTGTATGTAAATCGTACTCTACACACTAAATTGTCTACTATATAGAACAAACGACACACATGCACAACAACAATAATGCAAACATTGTCTACATATTCTCATGAAATATATATATATATATATATTAATAAATAATTAGGTCAAATACTAATTCCTCCACCAAAAAATCATATTTTTTAGTATAAACTTCTAACACTAAAGAGCTTAAGGAAACTAAAAATACACGACGGAGACATTCATAATTCTGAATTACAGCTCATCAATCTTGTTTCATCCATACTTTGTGTACTTGAGAGATTTTTAGGGAAATCATTAAACTTCATCTTCTCTATCAAAGGTATTCGTGAATTAAATTATATCGAAGTTTAAAGTCCTTTGGGGGAACTCAAAAGCGGACGAATCTAAGTTCAAATCACGGAGGATTCCTCAGATGTTGAGGATTCGACACTCAACCATCCATTGAAGTGTAGATTGTGGACTCAGTTGGTATAAGAAGCACACCCACAATTTTCAAGGATTCAACACATAAGACACGTGAATTCGGTTAGGTTGGGTTTATAAGTTGTAACTTGTGTTTTGCATAGTAAATTAGTTGGTCAGACTTAATCCCTTGATTTTTTTCCTACTTTGGGGTTTTTCATGTAAAAAATCGTGTCTCTTTTCTATTGTGTACTTGATTTACTTTTGCTACTTACGATCACACAAATAAATCAACTCAATTTTTTTATTTTACAAAGAGTTTAATAAGTTGCATAAGCGATGAGATGAGCAACGAAGAGTTAAAAGGAAAGAGAAAAAAATTGACACTTTCCACTCTCTCAAAACACTAAAAAGGTCACACGACACTCTCTCAAAACCTCTTAGAGTGAAGCTTCCGCTTTATATATATATATAGTATATGATTTAAGGCTAATTATGTTTGTTTATGAACGTTTATCACTAAATATTTTTAGTTAGAAACAAAAGAGGCTACTAAAGTCTTGTTTGGAATAACTTATTTTAATATGTTATATTAATTACTAGATTGTTTGAAATACAGTTAATAATTTATTTAATTTTTACTAAACCAATAAGTAAAATAAAAAACTAACTAGTGGTGAGTATGTAGTTAGGCCAAACAATGCAATTTTTAGTGAACTAAACGGCTAAATATGAGCCAAATAAATCACCTCAAACAGGCCTAAAGAGGTTTCTTTATCATCAATCTCATGTTTTTACCCAATCTCTCACCTAAT
>BRYF01000023.1:15304637-15314637 GCA_030159135.1 Actinidia polygama | reverse complement strand
GCAATGCCAAGCCAACTATGCTTTATAAGTTGATTGAGAGAAGCGATTTGGTTAGTTAGTGAATTGTATAATCCCCCTTCTAATTGTTTAATAACAGTGATCCCAGTTCCAATTATGAAATCATTTTAATGCTGGTAGCCATTTAAATTCCAATCCATTCTCTCTTGGGTTTGAGCCCAATGAGAACTACCCGTTACTTTCTTCTCCAAGAGATAACTGCCTTCATTAACTATGTCCTCTCCTCAAATTCATCAATGGTTGTATCATCAAATAGATCTTCTCCAATTCCAATAAGACCAAGAATTTTCAGCGGCTGTCCACTTTTGAGGCTGTCACTTTCTATAAACTTAGAAGTTTAGCCTTGTAGGTTCATCATTTTTTCTTGATTTCAACATGCACACACAAACTTCAGTTACAATATTCACTCTGCATATAATTAGTTTGTCTGGCTGAATTGAAGATCTTGGACGAGCATTCTCCGTAGTTGAGGAAAGTGGGTTTTCTTCATGGGTCTACAAAGGAAAATAGAATGAGAAAGATTCAATCCAAAACATTGATGTTAATCTGTTTATGTGGATTTTTCTAATAACACAGAGGACATTGATTTAATGTTGGATATGGGTTTGATCAGGAAAAAAAATCTAGGATTCAAATGACTGAGAAATTAAAAAATGCTGATCACAAAGAAGTAGCTCTTGACATTCTCAAAACTTAATACAGACCAAAATTTTTAAGGTATGAAACCTGTGCCAGTCTCTATCTATCTCTCCCCCCAAAAGTTTGGGCAATTGGCGTAAAATGAGGTACTCAAACATCATGAACACTACTAATTCTCTCTCTCAAATTTGTCAAGGGCAGTATCTTCTAACAAAGCTCCTTCTCCAATTACACCAAGACCAAATCTTAGAAGCCAATTCCACCCCGAGAAGATGTTCAGTGGCTATCCATTTTTGAGACCTACAATTACCAACCGCAGAAGTTCCTCTCCAGGTACTTTAATATTCACTATGCTTTGAATTTAGTTTTTGGGTTCTATTTAGTTTAACATTGTATGGCTAAATTGCAGGTCTTGGATGAAAAAACTCCATAGGGAAAGTAAAGTGAAGTTTCTTCGCAAAGAAAAAAGAGACCGGGAAAGATTAACCAAAACATTGATGTTAATTGGCCATGATCAAGGTGCGCAAAGTCTTTGGGTATTGGAATGTGACTAAAACATTGTCATGTTGGTTAAGACATCACTTAATTTCAACAAATATTTTTCCATTTCTATGTTCTTTTTTCCCATCTTCCTGTTTTTAGTGTTGATTCTAAGTAATATTGATGGTTTAATTTGTTTCGTGATTGCTTTATCTTCATTATACCATATTATCACATGTGATATTTTGATGAAGCAGACAAATAAAGACATTGGAGGCTATGTTAATTGGTCTATTGTGACCTGTGTTGGAAGTGTCCTTAATCGAGAATTTTATGTTCTACAAAAGATGGAGTGTGGCATTATCATCTTGAAGGTTTAATTTCTAATCTACAATTCTTATGCTTTTTACTTCTGCTTGTTTCTACCTCACTCCATGTTCATACGAAGGCCAAATAATTGGAGGAAAATAAAAAAAATAAGCAAAAGACTTTCAAAATAAAATTAATATAGTAAAGAAGGAAAATAGAGATACAACCTACTATAAAAAGGTGAACTTAACACCCAGTTCTCAATCCCTTACCTAAGGGCGAGTAAAGAAGCTGCTTTAGTAGATTGGAATAACTCTTTACAACCTCAAGGTTAATTGGCTGAGTTCTAACCTTTGAACTAGTGGCAATTCGCTTATTTTGTGAGTAATGTTTTTTTGCTTCTCTTTTCTATTTTTCTTTGATGTGATTCGATATTAAGGGAATATGCAGGTTATGATAGTTGCACCACCTTCCTTTGTTTTACTTACATGTCAACATGCTCGTCAGGTCTGAAACTTTGAAGTCCTTATTGTTCATTTTACACCACCAAAATTGATAAAATAGTATGAAACTTAGGGTGCACATTGAAATTTGGGTATTCCTAGGAGAACCCGGTCTATTGGGTTGATTATGTTTGCAAATCTTCTACTATGAAGAGAAGAGGTCCATCATCTTTTTGAGTTTCTTGAATAGCATACTATATATGTAGGAATTGTTGTTCACAATCATGGCCTAAGGTTTGTTAGATGCAGTAAAGATAAAAGGGTTTTGCTAACCACCTTCCAATGGAAAGTGGTTAAGAGGCACAAAATAAACAATTTTTGTTTTTCAATAAACTTTTCTATATACTTTTCATACTTTTCAAAATATTCTTTTTCTTCCTTGACGACCTAGTAGGCTGTGGGTAGAATTTTCAAAGATAAAACACTTAAAAAGGACACAATGATATTATACTTGTGATTTTTTAGGCTTTGTTCATAATCCATACGTGTAGTTTGTTGGTCTATTTCGCTCTTCGATTCAAATGGGTTCAAAGGCAATAATGGGAAGGGAAAGACTTATTAATTGATTTATGTGATATCGTTTTAACTTGAAAGTTGCTTAGATTCATGAAATCTTAAGAATAATACTTGCATTATTAATTATTCTCCTCACATAAATTTAGTGAGGTTACTTTGATGGTTCCATTCTACTTGATACTACAGTTGATCCACTGACATTCAATATAGTCATTTTCCAAGTTTATCGTTTACTCTGGGTTAATAAAACATTGGTCTTAGCCTATTGAAAACTTGGGGCTATGAGGGAGTGGCTGCAATGATCCAAATTCCAGCAGCTGTTGTTTTGTCCGAAAATAATGAGGTGGGGGACAAGGAGGACATGAATTGTCCATGGTTAGGTATTCCCCACAAACAGAGGTGGGGAATTCCCCACAAAATAATGAGCCACGGCCCCCCCTAACACTTGAAAAACTAAAAAAAACAACTATTTTTTTTATACTTTCTGTTAGTTTTGACTATTTTGTTATTGGTCTGCCCCCCCCGTATTTTTTTTTACTGAAAGGTCCATTGAAAATGTATATTTTGTCCCCCCCCCAACAAAATTTATGTGTCCACCATGCCCACAAAGCACGTATCATAGTTAATGGATGACCCCCCTTATTTTATAATTCAAATGAACCATTTCACTATTTCTGGAATGAAATGTCTTCATATGTGGTGCTTTCGGAAACAAAAAGGTCAATTGACATCTGATGGTAAAAATAAAAAATCACTGAAATATATCATTAGGAATTCGGAAAGTTTTTGTTTGTTTGTTTTACCATTGAGTTCTTTTTTCCCCCTAATCCATGTTAAGTACCCGGTCGGAGTTGATTTAATTTGAATATTCCATTTTCACACATCTTCAAAAGATTTAACCAATTGAAGGTTTGGTTATACGTACATTCATGAAAATTTGTGTCTAGGGCATCTATGGGGCTGTCCTAATTATATCTAGGGTACGCAAATATCTTCCTCATATAGGTATTAGTGGAAAGAACTATATTTGAGTAGTATATTTTGGGTTGTTTTTATAATTTCTATATATCCAATTGATTTATTATTTATTAAACATGCCTCCCTGTAGGTTAATATCAAGAGGCTTAGGCTCCCCCCACCCCCAAATGAATCAAACTCAAGTTCGAGTCTTCTTAACTTACCTACAAAAGAAGTTGTCATCACCGGTCAAAAGTTTTGAACATTGCCTCATTACACTTTGAATAACATAGTTGCCATGTTGAAGTTTTATGATCTTGATAGTGTTTTAGGGACTTGAGGTTTGATGATTTAGGTTTATTTCCCACCAAATTGTCAATTGTCCAATTAAACACTATCAAATATTTGTTCAAAGTATTTATATAAGAACCCCCCTTAGTGCACCACCAAACATTCCATCCAAGTTAAGAAGAAGTGTGAAAAATGTACTTGTGCCTGGGTGGGTCATTTGCTTATTTTCAAATGTCAAAGGGTAAACTACACATGGGGTAAAGCAAATAGAAATTCGCCTAAAGAATAAAAGAATATTGCCCGTCCATGAGGGACATCGAGTGTTCTTCATATATTTAATAAAAATATAAAATGTATTTATGTTTTCACCTCAATTAAGTTATCTCCACATTACCAAAGTGCCTCCATGTGTTAGCTATTCAATGGGTTTGTGGACCTCTACTCTACTCTCCATTTGTTGAGTGATACTTGTTCCAGTTGTCAACCACTAATTGTGTATTGTCCTCAAATCTCAGTACTGGGAGCAATAGGTTGAGGCAGTTTTCATATGCTTAACAAAAAAAAGTCACCAAACACATACGTATCTATTGCCTTGGTCTTCCGTTTTACACCCTTATAGAAAGATGGTTTCCTACAGGTAACAAAGGCATAGTAATCACTAGATGTTTGCTCACTTTATTTCTTGTCCCATTGTGTTTTTTTGAAAAAATGATCTAAAACATCGCTCTATTTCTTGTCCCATTGTGTTTTTTTGAAGAACTAATCTAATTCTATGACTTACCTCTGGTATCCTAATTCTATGACTTATCTCTAGTATCCTTGGAGACATATGGCTAGACGAGAGAGGTTCGGTTGAGGGGCATTCCCCCCTCCGTGGGACTTGTTCTTTGATTGGTCTTGTAAGTGTTAGAGACACCATCATGCTTACACCAATATGTGACCCCATCCTCCAAGGACATACAACATTCCTATGTGCTCTATGTGGGAGCGC
This sequence comes from Actinidia polygama, assembly GCA_030159135.1. Lineage (NCBI taxonomy): Eukaryota > Viridiplantae > Streptophyta > Magnoliopsida > Ericales > Actinidiaceae > Actinidia > Actinidia polygama. Next base: position 15,309,933 of record BRYF01000023.1, on the reverse strand, counting down.
ATCCTACTATCTCTACTACACCTCTACTGGCTGAGATGGCTTCCGTAATGTGTCCAGCCTGGAAGATATGCAACTTGGCTCTTGTACTTGCACAAGATAAATGTTCTCCAAATGTTCCATTGTTATTCATGGCTTGTTGTCTAATGAACATTGGGCTTCGTCTCCGATTAGAACTGGTAGCACCACCAATTCATTCGAATCCTTGTTTTTTTCTATGGATGCTTCTTGCTATCCTTTTTCCCCTGGAGAATCATCATTCTCTCACAAGGCTGATTTAGCCCACTCTCCACTAATCTGAACCTTCATAAGCCATACTTTTCCTGTTAAACCGATAATTTATTTGGGGCCTGAAGCAAATTTGTTGGTTGTAAATACAAGTTGGAGGTATTCTTTAGATCTATTGATGGTGGAATTAGATTTTTTTTCTTCTTCTCAGACGACATATCTCCATTCTTGTATTAGTTTATGATATTTATCCCCCTTCCCATTCTACAATTCTCATAGTTATTATATGATTTCCAAGAAATATTTTTTTTGTATCAAAAAGATCAAGAAAGAATCATGTAATATGACATGCTTCAATTAAGCATTAGCCATTGGGAAGAAAATTTTATTTATGAAAGTGCTCAAACATTATCATTGTTGCATTCTGTTGAATGAATGTCCATTTTAGCACTTATTGCATAGTTTTTACAGAATTCAAAGATGGAACAAATATGATGAATGAATGAAACAATTATGACATTCTGTTTGCAAACTGAAATGGCCTTCTTCTTCATTTGTTTCATCAGATGGATTGATTACCGCGATAGCCTACTACCTGCCTCATGTAGTATACGTATGCATTTTGGTATTATCCACACTAACCCATGCAATGACACCTTTTGCTCCATAAGCTATGGGGGGACAGGTCTGAATATATATATGTTGGTTGAACATGGCCACTGGGCAATTTTCACACTCAGAAGGAACCAGGAAAATCATGTTCACTTGTTGTTTCGGGATATCATAGTGGTGGGTGTATTGCTATACTGGTTTACGACAGTACATTTATTGTATTTGATCATGTAAGCTAGTATTTCATTTTTCCGTCTCTCTTTCTTTTGTGAGCGTGTGCATGCTTGCATGCATGTGTTGTGGCTTAGCTTGTATCAATTAGGCTCATAACAAGGAAATGGATATTTTTAACATGAATTGGAACCATGACTTTATGCATACCATTAACTTACTAAAGTCTCTTTTGGACTGAAAACGCAAGAGAGTGCTCCTCTATCTTGTGTGGGTTTTTAATCATTTGTTGGGACTAGGAGGCATTACTTACTTTTTATGAGTTAAAATGAGCCTATTCACAATCTATTGCATATAATTGCATATGTTATTGACGAAGATGTTATGGAAGGTATTTCTTACTGAAATATTTGTGAAATGCGAGTAGACAGGATCCCTCGTCCGATTCCCAGCTACAACCTCAATTTCTGGGAACCTTGTACTAGAATTTGATTAGTTGTAGTTGCCTTTGCATATGGATAAAAAACGATCCACTTTTATTATGCATTGTGCTGCATATGACAGTAGCTTTCACCTTGTTCAGGTGTTATTGCGTACGTGTCTCAATTCAATCCATCTTTATGTTTGTTGTTTTCTACTTTTATAGTGTATACTATTTCTTAATTTTTAGCTTTTTTTAATGGAATACTAATTTCCTGCTTACCATTATCACTTTTCATTTGACCTATCTCTGCATTCAAATGTTGGGATATGGGCACCCAAGAAAGTTTGCGGTTCAAAATTGGAGAATACACATTTTTCTTAGTTTTGTTGCTTTTTAGAAACTGTAGGTACATTGCAGACACACTTTCCTTCTTTATCAGGATACTTGAGGAATCTGCAATGCTTAATAGTGGCAATTTCCTAGTTAATAAAGCTAATGTGGACAAGATCATTGATTGGAAGAATACTTCACCAAGTAAATTTCAAATTCCCTTTATGCCTACCCGTGAAGAAGTAAGTGCCTTCCCAAGAAGCACTTCCTATGACCTGGGATTTGTCAAGAAGATAATCTTTCTTCTAGAAATTAAGGCACAAGACCCATGAGATGGATGGTAAAGACAGACTATAGGCCTCCAATGATTCTCCTTTTGTGACAAATTGTTAAGGGTGGGAGAAGGTACCTCCAATGTTTGACATAGTTTAGACTGTACTTGTTGAGCTGCGTATGGTCTAGCTCAGAAGGTAGAAAGAAAGATATTAAGCCAATGGATATGACAGTATTGAGCTGCCAGCTGTTTGTAATGTACCTCGTAACAGTTCCGAACTCAAATTCCAAGGGCCTAGGCACCGAATACTTTTTCCAAATAATTGGACCAAGACAAGAGGACTGGACCTTGGATGGGAAGTCCAAGTGTCCCTTATAGTGTATCCCACATGGCGCCATGCTCTTAATGATGTTCCGTTACACGTGTTTGGGGACAGCACATTACCCATGTGCCTTCTCTGTATTCATCTTTATGCAAATACTAGTTTGTAATTTTGTCTTCGACAAATTGACTAGATTTTTAAATATGTAGTTAATATTTTACCTTCAATTTCATTAAATGAGGAGTTCTACATAAAAGTCAGATTCTTTCAAGTATATCCGTAGAATAGTTCTTGAGTATCTAGTACATACAAGATTTTCTCTGGTGTAGATACACCATTATTTTTTCCTGCAAGTTGCTCATTTCTTCTTAGTTTTGGTCTTTAAGCCTTTCTTATGAGCGAATCCCCCTTTATATATCGGCAAAAGAACATTCATTTTGAATAGAAGTTGGTTTTTTAGTCCCCTCACCCACCGAAAAAAATACACTTTTAAATTTTTAGTATTGTTTATGATACATATTGCCACATTATTAGTTTATTGATTTCTCAATAAGTGGTTATCATTCAAAATGATTTCTTGTAAGGAATTAGTTATAAGAGTCTTATCATTGATGGGGCTGCTATCATAGCACTAAAGCATGATGGGGTCTGGCTCCAATTATGGAGCTCTCATCTCTAATGAGGTTGTTAATGTTTTTGATTTTTTACAATCAGTTCCTTTTTTCACTTGCATAGAGAATCCTTGGTGCTATTATACCTCTATAATTGATGTCACAATTTACTTTAGTCTTTTATACATTACATGCATAACGTGAACCTATTTTATTTTTAAGTGTCTAACCAACAAATGTTATAATGTTTCTTATTAATTTTTATGTTTAGAAGATTGACTATAATGATTTGTACCCTTATCTTCTAGTGAATATTGGATCTTTTGTTAGCATGATAAAGTTTATTTTCAATACAATTCTTTCTTCTGTAACCAATTAGTTTTCATCCATCCATACCCTTTCATTTCTTTTATTTTAATTTTTCATTATTTTTCCTCGCGTAGGTGGATGGAGATGGAAAGTTTGAGCGAGTGAGAAGAACAAGTAGATGGGGGCACTTTTTTGGGTTTGGGAAAGCTTTTAACCATGTGCAAGAGGTTGTTCACTTTTTATTTTTATTTTTCTTATATTAACTATTGTTTTCTATCGCAGTTCAATTCTTTGTATTTCTTTTTGGATTTGATGAGTTGCTAACCACAAGCGAAATGATGGAGGTATAGTGATGGTTGTTGGAGACATCTATGGTTGAATATGCTATCAAAGGTATTCATCTTCTTAAATATAGTTCTTAAACTATGCTTTCTATGAAACAAGAAAACTATTGGGAAAGTAAATGTCTTGCGTGATTGCGTGATTTGAATAACTAAACTACTATCTATGAGTTAATAATTTCGGATTGAACATAGACTTGTGTGAGGTCACTTATAAAACCATAGTTGTTTGATATGCTTAAATATTTTTTACCTAAATGGCATACGGTATATTATACTTGAATTACATCGTCGTATGGAATTTGTTGCAATGAGTTGAGTAAAAGTTGGATGCTCTTAATAGTTTAGGTTTTGGACTGTTGGGAGGAAATGTGAGATCAAACACTCAATTAACTCACACAAATATAATTGAAAACTCCCACAAAAATAAAGCACTGTTAGGGGCACTAAAAAATAACTTTTATTCACTCAATATTTTTGCAGATACAGACTTTTTTTCTACACTTTATAAAAACTTTCCTCCCACACACAAAATACATAAAAAAAACATGCATATTTATAGAAAAGCCTGAGTGTATTTCTTATCCTAAAAGTCAATTATTTCAACTACAATAACTAGCACAAAAACACATCCCCTAAAATAAGCTAGACTTTTAACAAACTTAGATTCAACTATAATAACGAGCATACAAACACATCCCACAAAATTAGGTAGACTTTTGAAAAAACAAAATCTCATCATTCTTGAGCTTCTTTTTAAGACTTTTGTACCCCTCCCACATTAATATACCTATTTTTTTTCTTCAAAGAATCATGTTTACACTTCAACAAATATTTGAAATTTCAACATGTAGATGAGATCCAGACGCAATTTGTTTATTAAAGTGCAGTGGCCAAGAAGGAATTTAGTCATTGCTTGAAACTATAAATTGATTGAATCATATTTTTTAGTTTGAACTTTTACTATTGTGATGATAAAATATGTGATCAATATGCATTTCATATATCTCAACATACTTGCACATATTTCGATACACTTTATATACTTTAACACACGTTTTTGCATCTTAACCACTGCTCACTATGCCATGGTTAGCGTTTCCCTTTATTATTTTCAATTTTCCTTTGTAACTTTGATCATTAGCCTTCCTCCACTGTATTGGAATTCCAAATGGACCTTCTAGGCAATGGTCATAGTCATCCCAAAATCATGCAATGGCAGCAACTGGGATATCCTTTCCCTAACAAAGGCATCTTCAAAAGATTCTAGTGAGCTTGTTTTGCTTAATGTTTTGGCCTTTTTTTTGTGGTTAATAAATAGGTACTTTCTTGATTTTCTCGATTTTAACTTGTTCATGCATAAAAGTAAATTCTATTATTATTATTATTATTCATACATTCCCTTGATGAGCAGGATCTCCGTTCATTTTCTTTTACATAGCATACATGCGGTCTATCAGGATACTATTGGAATCTGCAATACATAATGGAGATAATTTCCTAGTTACTAAGGCTGATGCGGAGAAGATCATTGACAGGGAAAATACTTCATCAAAGAAAGTTAAAATTTCCTTTATGCGTGCCCGTGTTTTATTACAAGCTAATAGCATTAGCTTTTGTTGATGACTTGGCTTTTTTTCTTTACAACATTTTACCATTTCTAAAGAAGTTGTTCAT
>BRYF01000023.1:15294637-15299637 GCA_030159135.1 Actinidia polygama | reverse complement strand
CTAGTTACTAGAAACTCAAAGAGAATTCTCCATATTTAATTTCTCTTGTTCCAAGCACTTTGGAAGATGAAACATCATCTTGAACAACATATCTTCTAGAAAATTGTAAATTATCTTCAACTTGAATAACATTCTTCATTTTGTAATGCCTGTAAAATTGAGTAAACCATATTCTCATTGGTACTGAGATTTTGGCTACAACTTGGCTATTGCCACGTCTAGATAGCTCAAATTCCCATGTTGCTACCACCCAAGTGGGTTATACAACTTAGGGACACTCTCCTAGTTTTGCATAACTTGGGGGCACTTGGACGTGGACATGTTTTGGGTATGTTCTATCACATAGTCCAGATAGAGAAATTGAAGAGAGATTGAGGGAGAGAATAGCAATATTTGGTAAGTAGTAGGGGAGAGTGTTTTAAAGATTTAGAGAGGGGGGAGAGAGTGGTTTGTGGTATTCATACAGAGAGAGATGCTGGTGTAGAAGGAAGAAAAGGAGTAAAGGCTTCTTGTGAGGGTATTCAGTGATCAAAGTTAAACATCTTCTTCCCTATTTTCTTATATTTTCTGGTTGTAGATAGATACATCCATGTAGATATCTTTCTAGGTGTATTTATGAAGTATGAACCATTCATGTGCAAAACGGTGTTTGGCTAGAGTTCTTGAGCCTGTGGTTGGGCATCCACCATGGATGGTGGCTTGGGTTTTTCTGAGGTGTTTGGGAAAGGTGATGGGTGTGGGTGGGTGACGTAGTGTGTAAGTAGAGATGTATTTGGGATGTTGTATGTTTTGGTTGTTGGTGTGATTAGTGCTTACGGGTAAATATAATTAATATGTGAGTGATTTTGTTACAGATGAGGAAGTGTTGTAGTTTATTTTTCGTTGACCAGTGAATGTGTGGAGTGAGTACATGTGCCATGCATAATGAGTAGAAGTGGTGACAACTTGTGTGAAATTTGGTGGCTCGTATGCTTATGCTGGATGTGTTGTTACACAAATAAAAATATGCTTATCTACACATGCAAGGCTATTTATAATTTGCAAATATGGGAGTGGATTTGTAGATTTAGGTTTCAGTTGCTTGTAAGTTGGGTGAGTGCTTCCATAGGTAGCATGAGTTTACTAGAAAAGGTTAGTAAAATAGAAATAAACGAACAGTGATATAACTCTGGGTTTGGTTGTGGAATTATTCTTTATCACATTATAGAGTAAACCAAATGCAAAAAAGAACTCTCTAGTACTATAAACTCTTATAGGCTTGGCTTAATTCTTGTTTGCCCTCTAATTAAGATGCATTTTTAAAATATAATAAGTATATTGTTACCCTGATCAAGTTATCTCCACATTACCAAAGTGCCTCCATGGGTTAGCCATTCGTTAGAGTTGTGTACCTCTCCTCTGCTCTCCATTTGTTGTGATGCAAATGATAGTTGTCGACCACAAATAGGGTCTTGGCCTCAAATCGCGTCTCTAGGAGCAATATGTGGAGGCATTTTCCTTAAGCTTAATACAAGCTCACCACATGGCCCTCCATCTTTATTGCATGGATCATCATTTTCGCACCACTATAGAATGATAGTTTTGACATGGAAGAGCCAATCTGTAGGTGTATGCTTACTTTATTGCTTTTGTTATTTCCATTTTCTATTTTATAGAATGGATCAAATTATATGACTTAGCTCCAGGATCCTCCTAGTCATGTGGCTAGGCGAGAGAAGTGTGGTTGAGGCGCATTTGCCCTCCGTGGGATTTGTGCTTTGACTGGTCTTTAAATATTAGATACACCCTCATGCTTACAGCAAGACGACATGGAACATTCATGTGTGCCTCGTGTGGGAGCTCATCCCACCTTATCAGTTATACTTGGGTAATGATATGGGTACACCCAAGTTGCACCCCAAATGCACACCTGATGAGGTGGAGCATTTGGATTGGCTGGGTGTGGGGTCCACTCAGTCTTTTCAACCAATCCAAATGCTCCACCTCATCAGGTATGCATTTGGAGTACAACTTGGGTGTACCCATAGCATTTTCCGTTATACTTATCACGTCTAGTGGTTGATGTGGCTCCGATAACAGTATGTCAAGCCTAGAAAAGCTCTGAATGTTCTGCGTACTTCTATTCATGGCTTGTTGTCTTATGAACATGGGGGCCCATCTCCTTCTAGAATTGATAGTATCACCTATACTAGTGCATCCTGGTTTTTTGTGTATCCCCTCCCCCTCTTTTTGATCTCACAAATCTCCTATGACCACCACCATTCCTCTCACTCATCCACCACCTCCATATCTACCCATTATCTCCATAAACCTTTTTTGCCTAAAACCCTCTCTCTCTCTCTCCTCCTCCACCACCACCGCCATAAACATTTAACCTCCAAAATTATAAATATTTCTCAAACACCACAACCTGCCAACATTTAACCTCTAATTTTTAGGGTTGTTGATTAAACACAAACCAGGCCTAAGCCCCGAGAAAGAGAGACGTCGGGAACAGCGAGTGGCGACCCTTGCAGTGACCGTGGTGGGTGAGTGGGTCCCTCTCTGTCTCAGAGCCGCCTCATGTCCGTCGCACAATCGAGTGTCATAATCATTGTTCGTCCAATCCACTTTTAGCAGCCCTCTCATAGCTCATTTCTTCCACTAACCTACGCTTGGGCCTCCAATCACTCACCATTGTCCCCAATCACCCCAAATTGCAAATAAATTGAGTTTGATGAGCAGAAAAAGATGGAGGAGGGTATTGGTGTATGTCAATTTGGGTTTTTATGTGGTGGGGAGAGAGAGAGAGTTTCTAGGGTTGGAGAAATGAAAGAGAGGTTATTTAGGTAACTTCAATTAAGTGGTTTGGGTAAAAATGGGATTTCATTTTTTTCCCTTTTGTTAAGGGACAAACACTGACAGGGCGCTCTTTGTCATATCAAATCCCGTCCATCTTACTTTCTTGGCTGCTATGTAATCAGGACATGGAAACCATTAGCCATCTTTTTGCCAGTGTCCAGGCTCTCAACTGGTATGGTTCGTGTCCAGATTCTCACTCCTATTTCCGAGCCAGATGATCTTTCCTTTCAATGACTGGCTCTTGCAATGGATCATTTATCTTAAAAACCATAAAGATTGGTTTGATCTCTCTTTCTACTTTTTTGCTATTCTGTGGTGCAGCTGGAAGACAAGAAATAATGTTGTCTTCTCACGTGAGCCTTTCGTTCCTAGTCAGGTACTCTCAATGGTCAAGGACCATGCTATTTGGTTTCGGTAGGCATATTCTTGGACGACAAACCCTGACAACGTATCTCATGGAACTCCTGACAAGCCCATAAACCATCTAAAGGATTCTATTTCCTCTCCCTCATTTTTCATTCAGCCTTTCCCTCGAAATGGCCACCCTCCACTCAAGGCGATTTCTCTCTTTGTTGATGGGGCATGGAAAGCTTCAAATCTATGTAGTATAGGTTTGGTTGCTAGCTCCCTGGATGGTAGCCTCTTGGGTAGCATCTGTTGCTCGTGCTGCTCATCCTCTCCAAACCAAACCAAACTTATGGCTGTGCAATTTGTTGTCAAATGGGCTCTGCTTAACTGTTTCTCTGATGCTTTAACTGACGGGAGTTCAGTGTAATTTCCGGGGGGGGAGGTAAGTATAATTTACCTTCTTTTTTTGTGTGTGTTAGATCTCCCACCTTTGCTGTTGTCTGTTCCGAAACCTGGAACAATATGGCAAATAATTCTTTCAACGGCTTATCTCCATAGCATATACCACTCCAGAAACAAGCTTTCTCCCTTGTGCATACTCTTACATAAAAGCCCTGCTTCAATGTAATACCAAAACCAGAATCATCGCTCCCAATTGATAAAATATCTTCCCATGCGTTTGATGCATTACATCTTTGAGGCTTCCCTGGCATCCAGCTATCCTCTGAATAATCATATTTTCGCTCAAGACCTTTTCATACTACATAGCTTCCTTTTCCATCCCATATCTCTGGTACCATTTACTAAGCATTACTGCATTGTTGACAATTAATCTTCCGATGCTTAGACCTCCCAATTTCTTACCTTTAGTCACTGATTTCCAATTCAGCAAGTGCAGTTTACGTTTGTGTTCCTTAATAACCCCATAAGAACTGCCTTTGGATTTTTTCTTCTAATTCTATAGGCATTGTAAATATTGACATAAAGTAGACTGGCAAGTTGTCCAAGGTGGATTCAATCAAAGAGATTCTATCCCAAATTGACAAATACCTTATTTTCCAAAGAGCAACTTCTTTTTGAGTTTGTCAACAACAATATGCCATGTCTTCTTCACCCTTAGAGCCTTTTAGTTGATCAACAAGCCATGTCTTTGTTTTCTACAGAAATGTTCAACTTATCTAAGTCATCAATATTTGTTCTGTATTGACTAGGCACTTGTTATATGTAGCTTTTTCTGTGGTGAAATTATCAGAAAATATTTTTCATCTCTATTAACATCTTCACCCTCTCTTGGCTTAGTTACCAACATTTATGTCCCCTTTCTTGCCATAGGTTTTTTTTTCTTTATTCAGGCTTTCTATTTTATCTATCACTAGGTATTGATTTTTTATTTTTTTATGATACTCGAAATCTTTTCACATCTTGACTATTCTGTGTTGCACATCTATTTAGCTCTCTAATTTTGCAAGTTGTTGCGCTATACTGATATTGTGCTTACTTTCATTCACATTTTCCTCCACGTCACTGGATGGATGCCAACATTACTCCAGTACATAAAATAACAAGCTAAACAAAGGACTGGGACAAACAAAAATCTCAGTTTTCGAAAATGGCATCATCGGACTGAGCAGTTGAGCCCCCTCCGATACGAGGATACTTATCTTTTAACACATTCATATTGGTTGTTATAAGTGTTATCCCACATCACTTACTTAAGTTACCCAAACTTAGTATATAGAATATAGAGGCTACTCTACTTATTGCTAATTGGTTTTAGGTGGATGCCTCGATCCTCTCTAATTTCGTATCAA
>BRYF01000023.1:15272137-15274637 GCA_030159135.1 Actinidia polygama | reverse complement strand
GTTCCAATTTCGCTGTTGATACTATTTCTGATTTTAATTGGGGGCTAGGGTTTATATCTATTACAGTTATTCGACTTAATGGGTGTAATTATGCCCAATTGGCTAAATCCATTGAGGTTTATATGATGGCTAAGGGGTTGGATATATATTTGACTAATGCTCCTCCTAATCGTAAGGATCCTTCATACTACTTGGAAAGTGGAGGATGCTTGGATTCATCTTCGTATATAGAATAGTATGAAGCCTTAGATTCCTAGCAGTTTGGTATATTTGCCCTTGGCCAAATAGGTTTGGGATTATGCCAAGGAAATATTTTATGGTGTTGGTAATTTGCAGCACACTTACAATCTTCATCAGATCTTTTTCTCTCACCTTTGGTGACATGTCGCTTAAGGATTACTATGGCCGATTCTGAGTTGTTTGAGAAGAGATTCGACTGAGTAAGCCAATTTCTTGTGATGTTGCTGCCATGGAACAACAATGAAAGTCCATGTAGGTGACTCGTTTAGTTTCTTGTATTCTGCCCTCCTTTGATGGTGTCCAATCTTAGATTCTTGGAGCTAAGGAGCTCCCCTCCCGTGGTGAGGTTTCCAATCGTCTCCGTCAAGCTACTTTACCATCCGTTACTCTCTCTCCTACTGACCATTCTGCTTTGGCTATATCTATTGGCTTTTCTTGCCCCTCTAGGCCTTATCGTCCCCTTGGTTTTGGTCGTGGTTGGCCCAATCACCCTAGTAGTGATTATCCTCATGACTCTAGGTGACAAGGGGGTTGGACGTGGTCATAGTCCTAGTTCTCGATTTTGCACTCATTGCAACCAGAACAATCATATTGTTGATCATTGCTAAGATCTCCATGAACGTCTTGTTGCCCATCAGGATGCTATTGTTCTTGAGGCTGATGTTGTGACTCTTTTTGCGAACGGGTATCAACGCGTCTTTTATCTTTTAGGATCTCCAAATTGGGAGAAGATTGGTGGCAAGTTTGAGTGAGGTGACTTGTATTACTTTGATGCGGAGATTCCTACCTCGGTGGCTCTCCGATCGTCCATTGACCCCTACTAGCTCCATTGTTGGCTTGGTCATCTATCTCTTCAAACTCTAAAAAAGATGGTTATGAGGTTTGAGATTTTAGTAAACATTACCATGTGTCTTTCCCTCCCCATGTCGTGCGTCATATGTCTAGTCTCTTTATGTTAGTTCATTCATATGTTTGGGGGGCCCATTCGGGTTCCTTCCCTTTTAGGTTTTCATTTAAATACTATCAAATGAGGGTGGAAAAGTAGAAAGAAAACGAATCACCCACGTGGACTCTCGCTGTCGCTTCATAGCAACATCAAAAGAAATAGTCTCACTCAATCGATTATCCTTGCAAATAGTTCAGAACCGACCATAGTAATCCTCAAACTTGCCTTCATGTGAGTCAAGCGAGGAGCTGACATAAGCTGATTGACCGCGCTCACAACAAATGCAATATTTGGTCAGGTGAAGGTGAGGTAGTTCAACTTCCCCATCAATCTCCTATAACTATCTGAACTCAACAATAACTCTCATCGATCCATACACAACCTCACATTAGGATCCGTACGAGTCTCTATTGGCTTGGCCTCAATTAGGCCAGCGTCCTCCAAAATGTCTATCATATACTTTCGTTAGGACATGTTGATCCCCTCTTTTGATGGATAACCTCAATACCTAAGAAATACCAAAATTGACCCAAATATTTAGTGTGAAACTGTCCTTGGAGAAAAATTTTCAACTCCTCAATACCCTGAGTGTCATCCCCAATGATGATAATATCATCAATATAAACAATCAGCAGAGCCCTCCCTTTTCTCGATCATACGAGAAAATATTGAATAATCAAACTGACATTGATGCATAACAGATCGTTGAATTGCATCAATAAAATTCTCAAATTAGGCTTTCCTAGACTACTTAAGGCCATAAAAAGCGTTATGAAGGCGGCAAACTTCACCATCACACGACCACATATTGCATTTGCTATGAGTGTGGTCAGCCAATCTATGCCAACTCTTCACTTGACTCACATGGAAGCAGTTTTGAGGATTGTGAGGTACCTCAAGTCACATCCAAGTTGTGGTTTGTTTTATGGGGTACACGAACATCTATGTGTTGAGACATCCACTCATGCTAATTGGGGGGGAGTCTCCATCAGATAGGGGGTCTATTACTGGGTACTATACTTTTCTGATTAACTGAAAAAGTAAGAAGCAAACATTAGTTGCGAGATCTAGTGTAAAGGCTGAGTATCGAGCTATAGCCCATACGTCTTATGAGCTTATGTGGTTGAAGTATTATTTGGAGGAATTGATGTTTGAGGTTCCGTTACATATGAATATGTATTGTGATTACGAGACAGTCATTCATATTGCGTCAAATCATGTGTTTCGTGAGAGAACCAAACACATTGATGTTAATTGTCTTATTATTCGCAAGAGATTTGAGAAGGGTGTGATAGCTACTCTATTTGTGTCTAC
>BRYF01000023.1:15229637-15234637 GCA_030159135.1 Actinidia polygama | reverse complement strand
TTTGTATTTTTCTTTGTATTTTTCTATTTTATTATTTATTGTTTGTTCTACCGCGAATTTTAATAAAAAGTTCATATGTCAACTACTGCTTAGCAAAATTTAACTCATGACGTATTTTAAAGTATGTTCAAGCAAACCTCTTCTGATATTTTCTATTAATACTATATGTGTTTGAATCTTAAAATTGACAAAAGGCAAAAAATAAATGAAAATTATATAAGTTGAAGTTGAAAGTGCGACGTGGTAGTGATGAGGTGTTCGTGCTAGCCCATCAGTTGAGCCCAGTTGAAAAATCTTGGCAAGTTAGTTTGTGATACGTATCATATGCGGTATGTACTGTTAAGTAGTAAACTTTAGGCAAATATAAGTATATACTGGTGTATGTTTGGCGTGTAGAGTTTGAAGGATATGAAGAAGGAAATCGAGGATAGACATTCGCGGTAGTTTTACGGTTGTGTAGGTAGCTTCATCCTGTCGTCCGTCCAACCAGTGATGCCCTAACTGCAATCACCGAAACAGTGAGATCGACCGCAGGAGCTGTTTTCGGAAAACGGTCATCCAACGGTCAAGTTAGACGTCCAAAAATCTAGAAAGAGAAAGTGTATGTATGATTCAATAGCAAGGTTCCGCGTACCTTTATGAGAACAACAATTCTCCTTTTATAGCCTAACTCAGCGCGTGGCTCGACTCACTAGCTGTCTTGTCACTCGATAATCTGTAGCTCAGCGTGTACCCATACGCGCCAACTTTTGTCTCAATGAGTAGGCGGCTGATCCAGCCATGCCCCTACGACCTGATTAGTAGCCCCTCATCAACTGGCGACGTCTTCATCTGAGTGTTGGGGCTGTCAGGAGAAACTTTGATGTACAAGTCACCTTTTTTCTCCTAACACCTCTTGGGATTCCCGCCAGCCGTTGCGCCATGTCCAAACTCCAGTGCGGTGAACAACGACAACTCGGAGGTAACGATGGCCTTAGCTCAGATGGCAATTGTCTTCGGCAACAACTGCTCCGAGCTCTAGTGCGGAGGTTCCCCGAGCTTGCTCTACAGCGATAGCTTGACGGCGATCTCCGTCCTAGCAAGGCTAGTGCACAAGGGTCTGCACTGAGCTCCGACGCAGGGGACCACCAAGCTTACTTTATAGCGATAGCTCGTCGGGGGTCTCTGCCCTACCAGGCCAGATCACGTCATTGTATAATTTGTCCCCTTAGAATTGTTCGTCAAGACTTTTTTGGACTTCGAGCAAAAGACTCTCGTGTTGCTCCCGAAGACAGTTTGTGTTTATCTCCAGTTCTGAATATCTCTTTCCCAGATCATTAACATATGAATCTACAAGTTTCTTCAGTTCTTTATTCTCCCGCTGCAAAATCAAAACTTGAGTCATTAGCGCTTGAACTTCATTCTCTCGAACATGCAGACGTCGAGCCATATTTGAAAAAAAATCAGCACCCTAAATACTGAATGCCATGGAGTCATTAATGGCTTTGGCATCAGTCCTATTCGCCAACAACTTTTCATCTCGTGGAGTAATGATGTCTTTAGCTACTAATGCAGCAATTGCATCATCCAGCATCACAGAGTCATTAGTCATGACAGGACCTTTTTGAGATAGGAATGATGGACGCCAATTTTCTGGTTGTGCATCAGGCACAACATTCAGATCAAAATTATTTTGAGAAGAAGAAGAAGCCATTTTGGAAAACTAAGGAAAGAAGATGGTATCAGTAAATGAAACTATTCTTCAAGAACCTGAAGGAGGAGGAAGAAGAAGAGAACTATTTTGGAGGTTCCAGGAAAGAGAATTTTTTTTCAGACAAGACATGGTTTAAAAGTCGTCCTTCTAAGGACAGCCGCAACTACCACTGACAAACAATCCTCGAATTGTGAGTTCTCTCTCTCTCTCTCTCTCATTGCGAGTTCAACTTTCACCTTTCATCCTTCTCAAATTCCGAATTCACTCGATCCCTTTCTTGATTGCTTACCTCATCTTCCTAGATTCAATGTTCCTATTTAGTAAGCTGTCACTCCTGTTTATCGTTAGATATACTTCATCATGAAAGGGAGAGCATCTTCACAGGGGGAGATTCTACATTATGGTATTTTGTTGATATAAAAAGGGAGAGAAATAAGGATATATAAAAAAATATTCCCTTACAATGAGCTTAGAAGTTTTAGATAATTTTAATAGATTTTCAACTCAATTTAAATCATGTAATTTAGACATTGTATGAAAAAGTTATGAATAAAATACCGCGGCTGTTCCAACGATAAAATAAAATTCTGAGGTTTTCGAATTTAAATCTTAAAAATGCGTATAGATACGATATTTTCGAGATATTTGGAGAGTTAAAATATACTAGATATGGTGTTCTATAATAAGGTTTAAAGAAATAAGGGAGATAAAATTTAAAATTTACCTCGATAGAAAAAATAAATTTCAGTATCATTGCTTTCTTTTTCTTTCTCTCTGTTTCTCTTTTTTTTCCGTTCTCTATCATTGTCTTTCTTTTCCTTACTCTTTGTTCTTTCTCTTCCTCTCTTTGCTTTACATATATATAAGCCAAAAGGAGGTTTGGAGTTTTGGGCAAGAACACGTGCCCCCATGACTAACCAAACTACTTGACAAAATTACACTTCACCCCCTCCAACTTTTAAATAATTTTATTATCTAAATATAATCTTTAATTTTTTTTCAAAGTTATAAATCTTTCAATTTAACCCCAAAACGTATTAAATGACTTAAATTAATTTCAACGTGTCTCCACGTGTCTCTCATGCACGCACCCGTTGTCCACAACGTATCGTATTATTGTGTTTCGTTTTCTCTCTAATTTTAAATTTTACTACGAAAATATTAGTTGCGTTTAAAATTAAATTTAATATGTGTTTTCATGGTTCGGGATATTACATATTAGCCACCAACATAATATTTTGTTATTATCAAAATCAAAGTATTGAATCAACAGCTTTCTCTTCTTTCCTCAGCGAGGTCGAGTTCCCTAGATAAGACTTTCTCATTGTGACTGACGTCGTATGTTTTGATCTGTATTGTGAGCAAACCAACCTCCAGCAGGATTATAACTTCGAACCCAAAAGCCAGAGAGTAAGGTTTTCGTTTGTTCATTTCCTCGGCATGGTCCGATAGGCCCACAAAACATTTGGTAGTTTCTTGACCCAGTTGCTTTTGGCTTTTTCAAGCCTCTTCTTGATCCCATTCATGATCGTCTTGTTGGTAGCCTCAGTTTGCCTGTTGCATTACAGGTAGCTTGGTATTGAATTATAAAATTCGATCTTCAATTGTTCAAACAAATCTTTAACTTTCTTGCTGATGAACTGAGTTCCATTATTCGATATGAACGCTTTGGGGATGCCGAACCTGAACAAAATGTTTCTTCGAATAAATCTGATCACGTCCATCTCCTTGATTTGGGCCAGTGATTCGGCCAACACCCACTTCGTAAAGTAGTAAGTTGCTGCTAACAAAAATCTCTTATTCCCCGGAGCTCGGGGCAAGACCACCATGATGTCCATCCCCCATTGGGCAAAGGGCCATGGGCTGGTAAGAGGGGTCAAGTTCTTTGTTGGCTGATGAATTAGAGGGAAAAAACTAACACTTGGTGCACTTGCGTACATATATTTAGGCATCTTTTTGCATGTAAGGCCACCAATATCCTTGGGTTAGAGCTTGGTGTGCCAACGATCTTCCCCCTGAGTGTAATCCGCACATGTCTTCGTGGATCTCAAAAATTACATCTTCAACTAAGCTCGGATGAACACACAATAGGTACGATCCCAGATATGATCTTTTGTACAAGTCCCTAAGGGTGAGATCCAGAACCGTGCTGCCTTTATTTTGAGTTTGTATGTCTCCCTTTTGTCTTCTGGCAGCTTGTCGTGACGTATGAAACTAACGATCGGGTTCATCCAGCTCGGTATTGACTAGGATGGACTCCTGTGGCATCTCGAGATTGTGGGCCGAGATTAATTCTACCGCAATGGTCTGACCCATTTCACCTTTGAAAATTGATGTCAAGCCTGCCAGTGCGTCTACATGTGAGTTTAAGTCCTTCCTCACTTGCTCAATCTTTACTGCTCTAAATTTGGTGAGAAGGTTCCTTGCCACTGCCAAATACTTAGCCATCTTGGCCTCCTGAACTTCAATTTTTTTTATGACTTGGTTAACTACCAATTTTGAGTCAATGAATATATAAAGCCCAAAAACCTTTAACTTGCTGGCAAATCGAAGTCCCGTAATGAAGGCTTTATGCTCGACTTCGTTGTTTGTTGATGGAAAATTTAGTTTGAGGCACTATTCAAAAATTGATCCTTCTAGTTTTTCAAGACTACTCCTGCCTTTGCCCCCGCCCCCGCCCCCCGCCCTCGCCCTCGCCCTCAGACTATTTCTTGCTCCATCCACAAATATTTTCCAAGCCGAGGTGGGTGATCTAGGGTGGTTCAATAATCTCTGGAACCCCAAACATCCCTCTAACGACAACTGTTTTTGCATTTTGGGGGGGTTCTTGAGTAATCTCTGGACCCCTTGTTATTGATTGATTTTCGAAAGATCCCGACTCTGAGCTCTCCCATTCTCTATGAAGTCCACACACACTCTCCATTTGTCTGTCTTCTTCTTCACCACAACTATATTTGACAACCAGCTCGAGTAAAAAACTTCAGTTATTGCACTTGCCTTTTTCAGCGTCTTCATTTCCTCGATCACTGCATCCACGTGCTCGGTTGCTAATCTCCTACCCCTCTATTTGATTGGCTAGGCATCAGTAAAGACGCTTAGCTCGTGTTTGATGAAGTTGAGGTCTTTCCCAGACATTTTGTAAGGTGTCCATGCGAAAACCTCAATATTAGCTTTAAGGAACTAGATGAGCTCGGTTCTTTCTCATTCCTTCAGATATGCACCCGTGAGAAAGAAACAATCTGAGATTGGCTCATCCAACTCATAGCATATCAAGTCTTCCACGACCTTAGCCTCGGGGTCCCTCCCG
>BRYF01000023.1:15129637-15132137 GCA_030159135.1 Actinidia polygama | reverse complement strand
CAAGACGACTACAAACGGAAATAAACGTCAAGAGAAAAATGAGAGAAATATGCATTTGAGCTTCAAGTTCCACAGATCAAAGAACCTAAAAAATGAGATAAACGTGCATTTGAGTTTCAAGTTCTACAGACCAAGAAACTCGTAAACTCACAAAAGAAAAACGAAAAAATGCACAAATCAAAAATAAATTCAGAGAAAATCGAAGAGAAATAGAGGGACGAAAGCGTGCAAAGTTAGAGTGAGAGAGAGATGGGGGTACCAGATCTGCCATCTTGATGAGGCCTTCGAGACGCGAATCGTTCTTGATGTTGATGCGGTGGAATTGGATGCGATTGGCCCAGGGGAGGGAGGACGGTTCGAGAAGATGCTTGATCTTGTCGTTATAGACGTCCACCGCCAACACCTTGTGGGACGTCTCCGCCATAAGCTTCTCGCACAGGTGCGACCCTATGAAACCACCCGCCCCTATCATGCATATCGTCATCGCCTTGATCGGATTTCCGTCCAGATCTACCCTCGCTGTCGACGCCATTCTCTCTCTCTCTCTCTCTCTCTCTCTCTCTCTCTCAATCTATCACTTTTCTGTGCGTCTCGGGGATGGGGGCGGGATATTTTTGGTGGTGTATTTAAGGAAAAGGGAGGATAGGTTAATTCTCCATAGATAGTGTTACTAGTACTCTTATGTTGTACATCAAATATATATTTGAATGAAATGTGTATTTGGGTATATATTTGAATGAAATGTGTATTTGGGGTGCAATATAAAGATACTAAAGTATTTTTCTTCCCCATATGTGGCTCTACTCTATGCATCTTTGAATAATTTGACACGTAATTTGTGGGACACTGTTGGACCGTATTGCGAATCCCAAATTTTTTGAACTTGTGAAGATTAAATTATAAAAAAATTATATTGATAAAATATAATTTATTTATTTTTAATATTTTATAACTTAATAAATGAGTGTGATACATAATATTATACTTATTTATCTTGGTATAAATTAATGTTGATCGAACATTGATATATGTATCTAATTAACTTTAATTTTTATAGTGTCATAATTCTCAATAAGATTTATAATCAAAATTTTAAACTCTATAATTTTAATTGTAACAATCAAGTCATATAATTTTAAGTTGGTAACACTTTTAAATCATTTGTTAGTCTTTATACACATAAGGCTAACGGAACCAACTAATTTTTGTTCAAAATATTTTAAAATTAGGGGTGCACACGGTTTGAATTAGTTCGATACCTTAGGAAACTAAATACCGAACCCATAGAAACGGTTCTAAATTTTGGTATTGGAACCAGAACTAGACCTATAGCCTATAATGACCAAATCGAAATCAAACTATTTATCTATAAGCATCGATTTTGTTTTGGTTCTGTTATGATTTCTACATATGTAAAAATAATTTTAATTCAAACTTTATACATCATTCAAATATTATAAAATTGTCAACCCAATGAAATACTAATAACATTTAGATAATTTCAAACCAGGCGACATTTGCAAAATATAAACAAACTGTTGTTTAACTCTAATGGTGGAGGTAGAGAAAAAAGGTTTAATTTTTTAACTTTAAACATTCCACAAACTATAGTTAAGTTAAATTAATTAGGTTAAGTAAGTTAGGTTAGCCAAGATTTAATAACTATTTATAATATTATTTGTATATACCTACTTAAACATATATATATATATACATATATATATATATATATATATTACAGATTTGGTTCTATTAGCGGTTTCAGAACACAGAACCGGACCATATAGATTGATTCCTTTTTTTTGGAACTATAATTAGATCGTAAAATTGTAAACAGAACCAATAGATTCAGTTCGGTTCGGACTGATTTGGTTTCACAGTTCAACAGATTCCTTGTGCACCTCTAATTGAAAATCACATGGTATGGGGGGTCTTCATTTTTAAATCTCTAATCAGACCATTCTTTTTTCAGAATAGCATATAAATTTGGTCTCTTTAAATAAATAAAAAATTCAAACTATTTAATTTGTCTTTTTAATTGGTTTGTTTAGTGCTTTAAAAGGGAAATAGTACTCTACAAAGTCATTTTTGTTTATTTGGAGTGAATCATTTGATTATGTTAGTCTTAAATAGAAGAATATTATCGGATGATTAAAATTATTACTGAGGTAAAATTATAAAATTTAATTTATTACAATAAAAAAATATAAATTTTAATTTGTTCTCGTATATTTTTTTGTTTAGCTCTTCCAAATTATTTTATCCTGCTCTAGATTAGGGATGGTAACGGGGCGGGTTTGTCCCAACCGATCCCCACCCCCGCACCGATTAAGAAAGCCCTCTCCCACCCCTGTCTCAAAACCGTGACGGGTTGGGACTCAGAACCCCATCCCATCCCCGCTCCGTTCCCCCCGCCCCGTTTATTTATTTATTTTAATTGTATATATATATTTTTATAAATGGTATAAAAAAATATATCATTATATATAGTAAGGATATT
>BRYF01000023.1:15094637-15097137 GCA_030159135.1 Actinidia polygama | reverse complement strand
TTTGGATCCAATGTTGAATTTTTGCTATGGGCGTGGCCTAACAAGGTCTAAGGCCAAGGGAACACTTATTTCTCTCTCTCCCTTTTGGCTAAGTCATTTTAATTTTTGTCTGAACACTTCTTCTTTTCTCTCTCTCGGGTTTTGATATATTTGAGCTTAGATCTAGTAAGTTAGAGTGTGATTCGAGTGGGATGCTTTAGAGAGAAATCATTGACTCGACGTGAATTTCGTTTTGAGCCAAGAAATTTGAAGATTGGAGCAAGTTAAAAATTTGGGAATTATTTCATCTCCTTCAACCTTTTTGGAGCTTTTGCTTGAATTTGAGGTAAATGGGGTTATCTTATGGGGTTTAATCTTGGGATTGTTGTTAATAGTTTATATAAAGTCTATTAAGATATTATTTTGGGTATTGAACTTGAAATGGAAGACTTGGTTATAATGAAAATTGTAAAAGTGATTAGTTTATAAAGGAGTTTTGCTTTGAGATGGTGTTAATGATTAATATGTTGCCTCTTGAGGCCTTATTTCGAAGTGGTAAAAATTATATGATAAGGAACGTAAGTGTCGACACCTATTCTCCAGGTGTCGACATCTTTGAAGAATGAAATTCACGTTTTTGGCTACTGATACCAGGTGTTGATACCTGAAATTCAGGTGTCGACACCTAAAATTTAGGTGTCGACACCTAAAAGTTTTTGTATAGTAAATTCAAAATTTTTAGCTACTGACGACAAGTGTCGACACTCGATTTTTATGTGTCGATACCTATGAACAATAAAAAAAATATAATTTTTTTAAATGGTTTACCTTGATGAATGATAATATCTTGTACATTATATAGTTGCATTAAATTTTTGATAAATGTAACAATTTCGTATGTAAAAATTAGAAAATGTAATTTTTTGTGTGTGTACGTAAAATTTTGGGTTAAGATTTATATTAATGATTATGAATATTGTTCAATAATAGTTTATTATTATTGATGGTTTTTGAATGCTTGTATAATATGTTGTTGCATTTAGATTTTGATAAATATAACATGTACATATGATTGAACTTGTAAAAAATATAAAGTTTATTGTTTGCATTGAGACTTTTAGTAAAATGCAAAATTTATATATATGTGTGAAAAATTAGAAATAATTTGCGAATGACACGCTAGGATATATCGAGATTAGTATGCTGTGTACTCGGAATAAGATGACTTAGATTAAGTCACGGTGAAAGATCGAAAAACTGCACGGAAAGTAGATAACGATCGTGTGGACGGTGGGTAAGTCAAGGCCTTCGGTTAGAGCCCGAGAAATTAGCATGGATGTGGGTATGTCAAGCCTTCGGTTAAAGCCTGAGAAATTGGCATGGACATGCGAATGTCAAGCCTTCGGATAAAGCCCAAAAAATTGGCATGGACATGGAAATGTCAAGCCTTCGGTTAAAATTCGAGAAAGTGGCATGGATGTGTGTATGTCAAGGTCTTTGGTTAGAGCCCGAGAAATTAGCATGGATGTGAGAAGGTTAAAACCTTCGGTTAGAGTTCGAGAAGTTGACCGTATGTTGTCTTATATACTTAGGGCATAATGAGTTTGGTTAGGTATTAGCCTAGATGTGTCATTCAACAATTATTGGGTTGATCGCTTTTTGAGAAAATCCGAGTAACTGAGAATGTGTTAGTTTTGTGAAATCACGGATTGGAAATCAAAAGTATATTTTGATATGAATGAAAATATAATTTATTGCATCATGTTTTCATTGTATAGTTATATATCATGATTTTTGGCTTGAGGCATCAAGTCCATTGTTAAATCTTTTCAAGGTAACTCACCTTTACACTAAAAATATCTTTCAGGTACTAAGGGTTATCCTGAGTCGTGAGGCATACAGGTTGCCGTTACATCCTTTTGTTTATTTGTTCAGATAAATTTATGTAAATGTATTTTTGAAAATTATAATTATTCTTTTGGCTCGGTGTGGGCATTGTCTATGGATTATCATCCATATTTTGTATTTGATAGCTCATGGAAAGCATGGTCCCATGGGAGGATATATTTATGGTACTCTGATATAATGACAAATATATTTGTCGTGTTGTTTAGTTTGACTTTTTCGCATTTAAGTTGTTTGCTTACGTGGCCAGGTCTTGGTTTGACCGGAGCGTGGCAATTTCTTTACTTTTTTTTATTGTATCCAACAAGTATTTTTTTTATTGGTCATATTTTTTAAATGTTCACATTATTTCAATGATGGTATTTTTAAGTAGTATATTTTTAAAATGGTCGATTGTTCCAATTGTGTTAGTTTTTATAAAGTACATTTACGATGATTATATGATTATATTCTTATAAGGCTACGCGACTTTTAATTAAACGATATATGGATAGAAGGACCAAGTGGATGGAGTTAATTGATACAATTAGAACTGAAAGTACAAAAATATATTTTCGTAAAATTTTTGATATGAACCATTTTAAAGATTTTGTTAACTAAAGTAGACGGAAAAATA
>BRYF01000023.1:15057137-15059637 GCA_030159135.1 Actinidia polygama | reverse complement strand
TTTTATATATATATATATATAAATTAGAATGATATATATATATATATATCATTCTAACATGGTATCAGAGCCACATCCTATGGCCTAACTCTTCCGCTAATCTCCGGCAACGTTCCGGCACACATCGGCGAAGACTAGCCTGTCGACGGCGAAGAACAACCCGCCTAGCTCTTTCTTTCGCTAACCTCTGGCAATAATCCACTATCGACGAAGAACAATATGTCGACCACCATACCCAGACCACCATCAGCGAAGAACAACCCGTCGACCAAATTAGAGCAAGGTTCAAGTCACCAGAGCGATTTTTGCAAAGATCGTAGCAGATTTCGCATGCTGTCCAGATTCAAAGTTGCTCAAAATTGGCATTTGAGCACACCACATTATTCCTTTCTTCGATACGAAACTCCAGCATCAAACCGCATCAAAATTGGATGCCAAACAAGCCTCCTAAAGATCAGCGCATCAGATCTTCTCTCAATCGCACCGACACATTCATTCTCTCATCCTCACTCTCACAAAACACACACCCACGGGTAGAGAGAGAGAGAGAGAGGAAAGAGAAGAGAGAAGAGAGAAGAAAGGGAAAGAAAGAAGGAAGGAGGAAGAGAAGAAGAAAAGGGGGATGAAGAGAATGCCATAGATGTCCTTTTTGAAGCTCAAGTAAGCTATTGGAAGAGGTAAAATCTCTAATCCATGTATATATATGTGTATGTGTAGTTTAGGATTTTGGGTTTGCTTTAACCTTAGATCCCTTAAGATTTAATGATTAGTTTTGTTTGATTTGGAGTTATTGTGACCTCATAGCCTAGTTTTACATACTCTAAAAGTCTTAGAATGAGTTGGGTTGATTTTGGTAAAGTTTAGTAAGAAATTAGTAAGATCAACTACTGTTCATGTCACTGAACGCACGGAGCTTTCGAACGCCCAAGAACAGCATTCGAACGGTCACCCTAGCGTTCGAACGCCCCAAAACAGCATTCGAACGGTCACCTTAGCGTTCGAACGCCCAGATGAGAGTTTGAACGCCAAGGCTATTTTTAGGCAGAATTGACCTTTTTCCCCTAAGGCTTAGTGAGTTTAACCAAAGTATGTTAGGTAATTAGTCAACCTATATAAAATCCTTAGACCATGTTAAGAGGTTTTTAACCTAGTACGAGGAAGCCTAAGGTCAAGTCAATAGTTTTGTTAGTTAAATTATTATCAGTGAACCTAGTATTAATAATTCCTTACTTCACTTGTAGGAACACGCAGCCTAGCACCTAGCCAAGGAGATCCAGGTGAGTAACACAATGCCATGGACAAAACATATGTACTTTCAAGATATTTGTGAACCATACTATGTATATCAATTATTTTCCATGTTTCAATGCATTAAAAATATGTTATGATACGAATGCCATGTCTTTCAAACGTATGATATGTTCTTATGATATGAATGAAAATCCATGGATGGTTGATTTACATGCAAAATGGATATGTTCAAATTATATGCATGTGACACTCGGGGTCCCCTCTAACGGGACTTAAACCAAGTCAGATAGTCCTAAAAGGTAGATGGGAGGACGTGAAATAAAGCCATCTACAAAATGAGATATCTCAGGCCTAAAGAGCCACCCGACCTATATGGTTATCATGTCATGCCGGGTTGTTACGTTTTATGATATGCTATGTATGTTTATGAAAGCATGTGATGCCATGTTTATGAAAGATTATGAAAGTTAAATGTTCAAGAAAAGTTACATATGCTCACATTGCTGACACTATGCTATATTATGTATGATATAAAAATGATCCATGGTATTTTACGTTCATGCATCTGCTGTTATGCACTAAGCTTTAGCTTAAGTTTTTCTTTATAAAAAAAACATGTTTCAGGAACTCAAGCTGAAGAGCCCTAAGAATAAGATAGCAAGTATACTTAGTTTTGTGGTGAAGAGGCCCTTTAGAATTTGTGCCATGTAATCATTGGCCATATGATGTATGTAAAATTAAATGTTGGCCTTATGGATGTATGTAAAGGTTGAATATTTAGACACAACTCTGTATACTGTATGGTGACACACACACTTTGTTATTTTTAGATACTATGACATTTTTCGCGAAAAATTATTAGCATTATAAATGCACATGCACAGGTGATCAACCGAAAGAAATGGTAAGTTGGCTTTGGCTGGCCAGCTGCGGGCCATCACGTGCCTTCAATCTGCATATGCCGGGTTGCGGGGGCGTGACATGCACAACCACCTCACTTTTCCGAGTCTGATGAAGATGATGATGATGATTTGCAGGCCCAATCAATCTCAACTTGAAGACTGGGATAACATCAACTCCAAGATTATCACTTAGTTTTCCAATACATCAGTTCCATCCATCCATTCGCTCTTTACCCTATTCGAGACTTCCAAAGAGGTTTGGGATTGTTTGGCCGAGCGGTATTCTTCTATTGATGGAGCTAATGAGTATCAGTTGGGTCTTGAGCTTCATCACCTCCGTTTTGAAC
>BRYF01000023.1:15049637-15052137 GCA_030159135.1 Actinidia polygama | reverse complement strand
AGTATATTTGCAAGTTTATTCCTTAAATTTCATTTATAAATAGAAAGCTCAGTTAATATTTTCAGATATCGAAAGAGAAGTGAATGTTATATTGAAATGAGAGTATGTGAAAAATATATTTGAATCAAATTTTAATTGGTCCAAAAGATCAATTATATTATTATTAGTTCTCGAAAAACTATCTTTCTTATATTATGTTTTCAGATATTATTTTACCATCTCTCAAATATTGTTTTAATTTTGTAACACTCAAACCATGGTTTTAAAACCCGGATTGACCCGACCGGTTCAACCGGTCGAACTGTCGATCGGTTGAAAAAATGGTACAGTCGGCCATCAAAACCCGGTCAAACCCGCGGTTGAACCAGAAACCCGGTGATTGAACCGGTCATGAACCGGACGATTCACTATTTTAAGGGAAATTTTATGTTTTAATTTTAAAATTTTAGGTTTTATGTATAAAAACTAGTGTAAAAAATAAAAAATATTTTATCACTATTAATAAATAATTTAATGACATAATTATGATATCACGTGTCAATAACGGCTGACCCGATGGTTGAATCACTGACTCGGTCTCTTTTTCGGTTCGCTCAACGGTCCGAGTTTCAAAACACTGACTCAAACTCAAATGACAGCTATTCTATTCTTTTTCTTTTTCTTGTTTCCTTTTAAATGAGAGTTATGTTGATATTGGCTAGCTATTGGGTCCAAATCCAAGACTAAACCCAAGACCAAACATAAGCCCAAAATCAAGTCCAAGTCCTTGTTCTTTATAAGCATCTCTATTCACAATGCTAGGGTAATAATAAGGTGAGTTTGTTTTGTGTGGCTGTCGAGAGTTTGTGAGAAGCTTCCCCTCCCTTTGTTCTTTACTCTCTCTCTATTTCTGTATTTCCTTTCTTTGGGTAGTGTAAGAGATAAATCTGTGAGAGTGAGAGTGAGAGTGAGAGTGAGAGTGAAAATTGTATTTATGTTTTGGTTTCTTCATATAGTAAAATCGCTGACACCCGAGGACGTAAGCAACATTACCGAACCTCGTAAATGTGTGTGTATGTGGATCTGTTAGTGTGTGTTATCGGTATTTGACTTTCGGCACAACAATTGTTATCAGAGCCCAGGTCAAGTTTCGGACCTCTGCAAAAGTGCTCTAAATTGATTTTTAATAGCACCACTTTGTTCGTCACCTCGAGATGAAGCCCCTGAAGTCAACATAGTTGAAATTCGACGCCGCATGTGCCTTCACACGCCACTTGATAGTCGGCGCGTCAGATCTACTTGCTCCACAAGACCGCACACGCCTCCACGCACTACCTAACTATTGGCACGTCTGATTTACCTAAGTTATGCGCCCACACACGTCGTCTCTCTATCCACAAGCATGAGACCAATCATTCACGCACCGTCACGCTACATCACGCATGCCTTCCTTCCACGCACCGGTCCAATCAGCGATCAGTCAGCGACTCGTCAGCACTCTGTCAATAACAAAATATTCAAAGAATATTCCCTCTAATAAATTACAGTTTCAATACTTGAAGTTTTAAATAATTTATATTTCAGTCACTGAAATTTAAAAAATTATAGTTTGATCCTTGTAGTTTTTAAAAATTATATTTTGATCCCTAAAGTTTTTATAATTTTCATATTGTGCCTTGAAGTTTCTAAAAATTATAATTTAATCCCCATAGTTTCTAAAAATTTCATTTTGGTCCCTAAAATTACTAAAAATTATAGTTTGGTCCCTATAGTTTTTAAAAATTGCATTTTGGTCCTTGAAATAACTGAAAAATACAGTTTCATTCTTAGGGCTTTTGATTTTGACAGATTTGGTCCCATAAGTTTCTAATTTTTTTGAGTTTAGCCGTCCTTAAACTTTTTTCGCATTCCAGACTCATCCATGTAGTCAAAATTTGCATATTTTAATTCTATATATTAGTTTGGGTGGAGTTAAAGTTGTTTAGATGCCATAAAAAAAAACACTAGCATTTTCGGTAGCTCTGGGCATAGGACTACGATGTCCAATCCCAAATTTAAAGTTGAAAATTTTGACGGGACAAATAACTTCGGCATATGGAAATATCAAGTTTTGGATGTCCTAATTCAACAGGACTTGGATATTACTTTGGAAGCTAAACCCGATGACATGTCAAAGAAGGATTGGGCGAAGCTGAATCGCCAAACTTGTGGTACTATCAGACTTTGTTTTGCTAAAGACCAAAAATACTTTGTGTTGTCTAAAAAGCAAACTATGAGGGGGTTGAAATAGGTTTGCTATGTTTAATGGACAATAAAATTTCTTCTTAATAACTTACACGAACATTGAACTTCTAGATTTAGCAAGTATGTAAACAATGTAAAGAGAAGAGGAGAAAATGATGCAAATGATTTATAGTGGTCCGACAAATCTCGACCTACGTTCACTCTCCAAACTTCTCCTTAAAAATTCACTATCTTCAAACTTATGGGTACTTAACAACCTTTACAAATACTAGAACTC
>BRYF01000023.1:14997137-14999637 GCA_030159135.1 Actinidia polygama | reverse complement strand
TAGCCTTAAAGTTTTGCACAATAACTCTTGAGTACATCATCATTTGTAGTTATGAATTTTTTTCAAATCAAACAAAAATTCAAATTTTTTTTCATATTCTTGAAATTGTTCAAATCGAGTCTTAAGTGAAACACGAGTTTGATCCACTATATATAAAAAGTACCAAAAGATTATTCAATTGTTTCTATTGCCTTGGCCTTGTTGATGATATTCTCATCAAAATGCTTATTTCGATGAATGATTCATTTTTCATGAAATTTAGGTTCAACATCCAGTGACTCCGCAATCTCCTTAGCATCAATCAGAGCATAATTAAATCCCGACTCTCTATAATCTTCAAAAAAAGTAATGAGATCTTGTAACATTAATATGCATATTTTCACTTTGAAGGAGTTTGCTAACACCATTAACAACATTTAACATGTTATCCCAAATGCATAAACCAAACAAGAACTCAAAGTTCTCAAGCTCATTAGTCAACAAGCTCTTAGCCTCACTTTTTGCCATATAATCTTTGGTGGAATTTGCTAAATGAACTAAGGCATCTCTTATGTTTGGAGCTTGGTATCTTATTGCCTTAACTGCTTCGACATGACTTTCTTAACGTGTGTTTGACAATCTCTTTAGTGTATAACTTGAAAAATGATTCTTCAAAATTTCTCATCTTTGTGAAGAAGACGAAAATAATGTATACAACCGTTGTATCACCCCAAAAAAACTCAATGCTTTGCTACAAGACTTTGTCAAATAACAAATTGTAAGGTTAAGACTATGACAACCACATGGTGTGTAGATAGCTTTAGGGTTAACTTGTAAGAGTCTTTGTTGCACACCTTTGTGTTTTCCTTTCATGTAAGAGTCATTATCATATCCTTGTTCTCTTACATCATCAATATCAAGCTCAAGAACTTCTAATACATCTTTAAGTTTGTTGAATAGTCCAATCCCTGATGTATCATTCACCACCAAAAATTCTATAAAGAACTCTTCCACCTTTATTGGAATCGTAGAAACATTCACACACCGAATTACAAAAGACATTTATTCCACAGAACTCATATCTAGAGTGCAATTAAGAATAACTGAAAAATATCATGATTTTCTAACCCTCGTTAGGATTTCACTTTTGACCTCTCCTGCTAACATGAGTATGAATTCATTTTGAATTTTATGACCAAGATAATGGACATGAGTTTTCATCTATTGAACACGCCTCATATTCTCTTTCTTCACTTGATTAAACAATGCAATCATTTGAATTAATTGACAAAAAAAAGTCCATAATTACATTCATAAATCTTCTCGTTACCTCCGCAAAATCAAAATTATTGCTAGCAAGAGTTTATACAATGGCAATTATTCTCACAAATACTTCTTTCCATTGTTCTTTCTCTTTGTTGATTCGATGTTGTACACTTTTTTCAATCCTACTATCATGAGTATGAATTCAGTTTGAATTTTATGACCAAGATAATGGACATGAGTTTTCATCTATTGAACACGCCTCACATTCTCTTTCATCACTGGATCAAACAATACAATCATTTGAATTAATTGACACAAAAGTCCATTATTACATTCATAAACCTTCTCGATACCTCCGCGAAATGCAAAATTATTGCTAGCAAGAGTTTGTACAATGGCAATTATTCTCACAAATACTTCTTTCTTTTGTTCTTTCTCTTTGTTGATTCAATGTTGTACACTCTTGTCAATCGTTGTATTCCCTTTCAATCTTGTCTCTAACTTAATCCAACTCATGTTCATAAGGTGCTCAATATTCGTTTCATGGAGTTTGATCTTGGAACTAAGATTGCGCCAATCATTGAATCCTTTTTCGTCTAAGAGGCTTAACATTTTTTTTTTTGAACTTACAACAAAAACAAAGGCTTTATCCAACACATTTGAATAGACAAGCCACGTTCTATCTTGTCTGTCTCAATTAGGTAAAATTTGAACATAGTATATAAATGAAAAATGTCTATTGATAGAATCATTTGAAAAATCAGAGTCTCTTTCTCTTGGGCCCTTTTGAACTAGTAACTCCCTCAATGGTTGATCAATTTGATTCCAAGTTCCCGAATTTAATTGACTTCATTAAAATCTTCACTAACTTTTTCATTCTCAATTTCTTCATTAACATCTTCATTCTCAAGTTTTTCACTAACATTGGCATTCCCAAATTCTTCGTTAGCATTCTCATTCCCAAGTTCTTCATTAACATTTTGATTTCCTACATTGTCATCTTGATTCCCATGTTCTTCATTAATATTCTCACTAGTTGACCTTTCTAGTATAGCTTAAAAATCAATAAATTAAGTTCTCCTTCTTGAGATTTAGTTAAGTCTTTTAATCTTTTTTCTTTTTATCTTTTAGTATGTCCAGAATCTTGCTTACGCTTCATGTCAATCAATATAATCAATACCGGTATATAATATATTTTCACAATCAAATCTCTACATATAATTTAACAAATTTTAAATTTGAATAAATAATAAAT
>BRYF01000023.1:14982137-14984637 GCA_030159135.1 Actinidia polygama | reverse complement strand
AGCACCCTGCTCACCCTTTTATAGACCAAGGGAATGAGGTGGTAGATTCCTAACAGACTACTTAATTGTTATCCTACTCTACTTAGGAAAACAAAAAGATAATCACTCTCAAGAGTCCTAGATAACTCGAGAGTTTCACCGTCACATGAACACTCCATGTGAGCCCCAACTGGGCTTAGGCTTGGCTACTAGATTTGGACTCATCCAAGTGGACTTTGACTCATCCAGATGGACTGGACTCAACAGTGCATACATTAGAAATTTACAATCATCAATCCTCCTTACACAAGTTTTGTGAAACAAGAAATTGTTACGTCAAAAACGAAGTAAAAAACGCGAAAAAAGTAAAAGTACAGGCAACAAGAGTCTCTTGGCACTCTCTCTTGTCTACTTCTTACAGTTTTATCAGATCACGACCAACATCAGCCACAGTAGCCATTGCAATTTTAGAGGAAGGTTTTATGTGAAACATATGGAATGCCAATGGATTGCTGGTTGCCCAATTGTGTTCATCCTAGATATTCTTCATTAATTCGGAAACATATACTGACGGCGGAACATACAATTCGAGGATGTTTGGTAGATTTGTGGAGAATTTTAAGTATTGAATCTGGTGATGGGATGAGAATTGAATCTCCATTTGGAAGGATAAGTGGATGTTGGGAAATTGTTTATTTATGAACATGTTTCAAAGGCAGTTCAATCCAGTATTAATGAACATGTATGTTTCTTCTCAATTGGTAAGTAATAATAGTTTTGTAAGGGACAATGCATTTTGTTTAGTATGTAAACAGTGCGTACACATATAGGATTGGAATTCGCATTTTTGTCGATCTCGTCATATGTATGTCTACATTGTTGTTAATATACGACTCAAAATGAATTATCTCTATCTTTTTTAAGTAATAATATATAAAAAAGTAGGATGTTATTATTTTTAATATTGGTTGAAAGTTGACAGAAAAGACTATTTACAAAAGAAGTTTAGTCCAAGCATCACCTAGGAAAGTCTTACGAGGGGACTGGGGACACCGGTTACTAATGAAAGTCTTATTCAATCGCGAACCAAAGGATATTATTGAGGGACCAAGATAAAATTTATTTAAATTCGAAGGGTGAAATGATAATATGATCCAAGAATGCTGAACAAACTAAAGGGTCTGAGTAAATTTTCGAAAATTTGAAAGAGTTAATTAGGGATGAAAATTTAACCCGAATTAACCTGATCATTTTGACTTGTCGTAGTAATAGTAAAATAAATGTTCGGGTATTGGTCTGCTATGATTTAGTTACCCTGAACTTGAATTGTACCCAAATTGTATATTAAGAATCTTATTCCAAATAATGAGATTCCTATTCCGAATCAAGATTATGTCCATTCAAACATAATCTACAAATAATGCTCATTAGAAAAAAAATCATATTAAAATGTAATTATGTTCATCTATTTTTTAAGATAAAATGAACATTATTCACATTTGTAATTGGTTGGCTTCTCGAGGAAAAAACAATGCGATGAGTTCGATTGCAATGATTTAACTTTAACACACACACACACACACACACACACACACACACACTTTTTAATACTCTTCAATTGTTGATTCGTTGAACTGCACTCCATTAAAAGAACAAATAGCTAGATGGGTTGCACTCGACCCAAGGCCCACAGTTGTAATGGGCCCACCCTTATCTTTTTGGTCGTCCATGGAGGCCCAAGAAAGGAAAAGGATCACACATGCTGACTAGGCAAATCCGATCCAATGTTACTGTAAGACCATTCCTTTTTCGACACGTTAAGTGAGAAAGGGAACAAGTGGACAAAATATTTAGTTTTCGATCACGTGGCTCCTCGTCAGTTAATATTATCCGAGTCTATCCTCTTTTGTACGTCCAACGGCCGCCAGCTGATTCACTAATCCTATGTTCGTTCCCAAAGTTTAAATAGCCTAGCACGCTCTTCCTGGCGCGTGATTTACCACCGAACGTGTTTTTTTTTATTTTTAATATTTATCATTTTTTAGGAGAAGACTAATCTTGGAATCCCTTCCAATATAGGAAAGAAAATGGAAAAAACAATTCAATGGTTTATTTTGAAATTTGAAAAATATTGTTATTATTTTGATAGAAATGGAACTAGAGAAAAAAATCAATGTATTACAGTCTTAGGATAAATTTCATCCCATTAGCATTATCATTCAGTTTATTAAGGTTCTTACAAACCAGTGGCTTATGACAACTGGTTAGTGAATATTGTAGACTCCGCCATATAAATTAGTACAAATTACGTTGATCGAATACAGTTCAATATCCGTTTAATAATATTTAAAAACTTAATAAATGAGTATGATACGCAAAAATATACATATTTATCTTAATATAAATTGATATTGATCTACGGTTGATTTTTACAGTATTAAACTAATCGATAAAATTTACAATACGGACGGTTTGAAGCATCAAAATAGGCTCAAAATGGGGTCTAAAAAGCTTAGATTGC
>BRYF01000023.1:14947137-14949637 GCA_030159135.1 Actinidia polygama | reverse complement strand
GAAAACTCGACTGTGCATAGCACGGGTACTCCCACTAGTGTGTGACTGTGTATATACACACAAATGATGTTTTTATTGCTCTATCGTACTTTTAGGTAGGGGTGGGCAAAATACCCGTTGGATCTGAGAATGAACCTATCTCATTGGTTCGGGTCTACCATGCCCTCGGTTCGGTTCTGAGTCTGAAAATTTCAGACCCGATCGTCTCGGGTCGGTTCTCCGATCTACAAATTATTTTACCCAGAACCGAACCGAACTGAGAACCGATCTGAGAACCGACGTCTAGAACCGAATTAAAACTGATCTTATAGACATACAATGCACTCACCACACCATATTATTACCTATTTTACCCATAACCGATCGAGAAACTACTGAGATCCGACCCGACCCGACCCGACCGGAAAATAGAGAAACGAAGAACACCGAACCGAATCGGAACTGAGCAGTTTGGTTCTTTCGGATGGTCGGGTCGATTCTGAGTCCAAAAATCTGAAACCGTGGATGGTCGGATCGATTCTGGGTCGGACTCAGACCCGATCCAACCCAACCCGACCCATGCCCACCCCTACTTTTAGGCGTTACTGTGCACTTGCATCAGCATTCCATTGACTTTGAAGCTTACGTTTGGATGTGAAAGAATTAACGAAAAAGAACAAATGGAAATTTCATTATCGAGTGGTGAAATTCATTAAGCTATTCAAGTATTTGGTTTGGTTAGGAATTATTCATGAGAAAAAAATAAAGTTTAAAATATTGTCAAGTTAACTATTTTTTTCCTCAAATGATTCATATGCCTCCCACAACGTAAATGTTTCATTGGAAAAAGTGTGAATCAAAGTTCTAGTATTATGAGAATCAGTAGCGACTTAAACATAAGACCAACAAAATCATCGCTTTAAGCCCTCGATTTTAAAAGGTTCCAAATTTGTTATTAGAGTATGTAAGTTCTTAAAATTTATTATACTTTGCTAGTTAAAGAACCTCACAATTTTTTATTTTATTTTATTTTATTTTATTTTATTTATTTATTTTTTTTTGGGGGTGGGTGGGGGGGGAGGGGGAGGGGGGAAGTTAAAAAAAAGGTCTACTAATAAAGATGAAACTCAAAAAATATTAACTACAATAGAAAACCTAAAAGACATCAAGTTAACTTAAAGGTCATATCACGAAATCTTTTTTTGATTTTTTTTTTTTAGATTTTATAGACAAGTTTACCCTAAGAATTGGGTTTGTGGACTGACTAAAAGACCAAACTGATCTGGACTAAGCCCAATATATGGCCTCTGCTTCAGCATGGTCTGATTTGCACCCACACACAGTGTGATTGGGTGAAATGATGTAAGACTTCTAAATTCTAATCCCGTGATCACGGCTTGAATTGGGTCTCTTGATCACTTGTTACTCCATTGGAATTTGGAAACTTATGTTTGAGGAAGGGATATTATGACCGTGAGTGTTTTGACCGAGAAATGTAGGCCGTACCCGCTTTGGTGTGTGTGTGTGTGTGTGTTTGTGTTCTCCAATGACTAAAAGGTGGTGAAGACTTCCGCAAATAGTCCAAGAGAGTTACAGGTTTAGACGTGGAAGATAAGGCTCCAATAGGACACGTGGATTTCAAATTAAAGAAATTTTACATTTTTAGTCAACATAAATAGATTATATTTGGATTTAGTATTAGATATAAAGATTTCGAGATTAAATTTGAAAGTTTTATTATGATTGATTTGAAATAAATAATTAATATAAATAATTTAAAATCCTTCATGCTAATTGTTATAGTTATACAAAATATGCATATCTTCTATGTATAATCTTTCTTCCATCGTAGTTCACAATCTACCTATAACAAAATATCTTTTATTCTTAGTGAATTGAACACAAAACTCATTGATTTGAAATTTACATATTCAAATGCAACTAAAAGTTGTGAGGGTGAAAGACAGCAGAAAGTCAAAGCCACGTTTGATTCCAAAGATTATTTTTAGAGGGAATTGAGAGTCATTGCGATAAGAGCATGTTTATTGTAGCCGAGTATACAATAATTGATAGGATTAGATTTGTTGGGTCTAGAATTTTTTCCATAGAATTTGTCAAAGTGTGACAAAAATATATTTTTGATATAATTTTTTTATTTCTCCCATGAGTGTTATGAGAGTATTTAGTTTATGAATCCACCTCGGGAAGGTTTGTTGCAAGTTTGGTTGGGGTTGAATCTGCAAGATCTGTAAGTTCTTTGGGTCAATGTGTAAATAGCAGCATAGTTGGAGAGGGACTCAGTGCAGTTTTGGGTGTTCACTTAGCAACTGAGTATTTCGACCGCTCGCTCAACCAAGCAAGTGGCTAGCGAGCGACTTGTTTCAGTTCAGCATATTCCAGGCATTTTTTAGGATTATATAAATAGAAGAAAAAAAACTTCTCAATTTGGCCCCAGTTCTACATACATCATTCTTAGAAAGAGAGCTTTGTACTTGAGAATTATGGTGAAGATCTATGATAC
>BRYF01000023.1:14882137-14884637 GCA_030159135.1 Actinidia polygama | reverse complement strand
ACTATAAAGATGCATTAATGAAAAAGAGTGCTTGGAGCACTTGGAAAAGCTTTAACTTACAAGGATCGTATGACCATGTTTGGCTTTGTGTAATTCCGCTTATTTTCTTTCATGGTGATGGCAAAGGATGCGAGAAGATCTTGGTTTGTTAAGCCAAATTGGATTCATTTTGCTTGCCAATAAAATTTTCCGAAGCTGTTGATTGTCTGTGACTTTGTAAGGCTTAACAGGGTAAAAAGGCCCCATAATCAATCTGTGTAATCATTGGAACTCTGTGCTTTGTTGGCAGTTGAGAGTATATGGAAACGAAAAATGACAAACCAATTGAACTCTCAGGGATATTTGGATTGAGGATTAACGAATATAGTTTTTATGGTTGGAAAACTTTGAATTATGGGATCTAGATATAATACGTTTATTACTTTTTTTTGTGATAAGAGAGAATTTTATTAACTCGAGCAAAGAAGTTGCAATGAGATAAAAGGATTAGGATCTAAAGCATCATTGTCTACGAGGTATATCCCAACTACGTTGGCGCATACAACTTGACCAATCACATGCTACCCTAAATCCTAAAAGAGAGAGTTGGCAAAAGGCCAACTTAAATTGCCTATAGCAACAAACAACACCCAAAGTTAGAAAAAAGTAATATGCCAAAGAAACAAGTGATAACAACAGCACTGGAATTCAAAGATAAAGCCAGGAGACCTCTTTAGGATTGGCAGTAAGAATCAACAAGCTCGATGTTTGGGGAGTTTATAACCTTTCACCCCTTCAAGGCAATGGATGAAATCATGTCCTATATAATCCTTGATTTTTTTTTTTTGTGCAATAACCTAATTGGCTACCCTTATTTTACAAAGCTCTGCTACCTCATTCCATCCCGTCATAATACAACAAAATACTACCTGATTCTGCATAGCCAAAGACTCCAAAGTACTGAAAAGAATGTTGCCTCCCAAATGAATTTCTTCAGCTCTTTAAACTTGAAACAAAACCACCAGAAAGGTAGATCCGATAAGGAAGAATTACAAACCCATGAGATTCCCCACCATTTTACACAGGCAGACCACAAATTCCAAGCGAAATTACAATGCAATAAAGCATGAGCAGCAGATTCAAAATCCAAGGAGCACTATGGACAACAATATAAATTCGAACCTGATGATAATATATTCTTTTCCAAAGCAGATCTTTCGTAGCTATCCTGCTTTGCAAAGCCAACCAACTGAAACACTCGACCTTTGGGGGGTGGGGGCAATGCCTCTCCAAACTAAGCTCTCCGCAGGTTGTAAATGTCTCTCAACTTAACTGAAAATTCCTTATTTCCTTCAAGCAACCAAACCAAAATATCATCCTTTTTAACATCAATTGTGTTTAGTTCAGTGATTCGATCAAAGATGAAAGCAAATGTTTTTCCCATTCAAACAATCCCCTTATGAATGACAAATTCCACTTCAATACTCCCTCATCATAGTGATACAAATCAGCAACAAAATCCTATTTTTGATCAGAAAAACTGAAAAGTCTAGGATAAGTTACCTCAAGGGCGTTGTCTCCTAGCCATCTTCCCTGCCAAAATCTAATAGATTCACCATTACCAATATTCAAAACTAGATTTCTTTGTATGAAATTGGGAGCGAGATGGTTAACACCTAAATCCACAATGCTTCTCCATACTGGTGACTGGTGAGGGTGAGGACCTATCAGAACAGGAAGGAAACCAGGAGCTATGATGAAGATTGTATTTTGCACATAATATGTTCCTCCATAGTGCTTTCTTTCTCTCCCAAACCTCCACCACCACTTCAGCAACAGTGCTGTGTTCTTGGTTTTTAAAGAACAAATCCCCAGCCCACCCACAACTTTTGGTCTTGAAACTTTTTCCCAGGCAACCAAATGTAGACCTTTGTTGCTATCATTTTTCCCCCAAGGGAATCTTCTTTGTATTTTCTCAATTTCAGCTGCAACACCTTGTGGAATCCTGTATAATGATAAATTATCTAAAGGCAAATTGGTAAGTGAGGACTTCAACAAAGTCAGCCTTCCCCCAATGATAAATATCTAGACTTCCATGCAGCCAGCTTCTTGTTAACTTTGTCTTAAAAATGTTGCCAACATTTGCTTGATCTTGGATTAATACCAACAGGATGGCCTAACTAGTTTAGTGGTAAAACTCCTGCTTGACAGGCTAACACACTCTTGCCTTGTTCCAGAAAATCTTCATGTACTCCAACACCGCAAATCACACTCTTCTTAAAGTTAATTTTCAATCCTGAGATAGCTTCAAAGCACCTTAGAATAGAACTCTTTTGATGTTCCTTAATTCCTCCAAATCAGCCTGGCAAAAGTTGATTGTGTTCATTGGCAAATTGTAGATGTGATAGTGCTAAACCCTCCGAGCCCACAGGAATTCCTTCTATCAAACCAGCTAGTTTTGCCCTTCCCATAAGGATGTTTAGTGCTTCTGTTGCTATTAAGAAGAGGAGGGGAGAAATGG
>BRYF01000023.1:14849637-14852137 GCA_030159135.1 Actinidia polygama | reverse complement strand
TTTAATTTTTTTTTATAAATTTCATTCAAGTGTTTAGTTTAGCCATTTGAAATATAGGAATTGAATTAATACTTACTTTTCCAAAAACACCATTTTCGGTTCTATTTGAAATAAATTGAATTTTTAAATATTTTTTATTTTAGATATAATTTTTATTTTTAGGTTTTAGTTTTTTGGTTCGTCTTAGTTAAAAGAATCAGAAAAAGTAAAAAAGAAACACAAAAAATGCTAAAATACAAAATTATTCCAAACCTATTGTAAAGTTAATCATCTCAAAAATCCAAATAGATTAATTTAATTATTTTTTTTACATTTTCGATTCTGTAATTAAGACAAATCGGAAAAAAATGGACCTGACAAAATTTACTAAAGAAAAAAATAATTCAAAATATTATAAAATAAAAAAATAAAAGAGAGATTTTAATAAAAAATTATTTATTTAAAATTTATAGTGCAATTGTAATATAATAATATTGTGTTATATTTATAGGCGTAGATTTAGTCGAGTCATAATTAAGAAATAGTTTGACACATTCTCTTTATTAATTGCTAGAAGAGGTAGGAATCCGTTGACTGTAGGAATCACATTTCTACTCAACATGACAATCTCATTCCCACTAGAACGAGAGATGGAGAATCACATTCTCATTCTTGCTACATTCAAATGGTGGAATCATGAAGACCAAGAATAACATTTCTATTCCCCACCAAGATTTCTGTCATCCAAACATATTAATGTGGTTCTGTTGCAAGACAAAGAGAGAATTATAAATATTAGTCCGGTAGCAATAGTACCAATTGAAAATAAACTAAAGTGATGTGGTAAAAATAATAATCAATAATTGCAAAAGTGACAAGAGTGATAAGATCACAATCCATAGGCATGCAATTGTAGAAGGTGAAAGATCTAAATTGACACTTGATGCATCATAAAAAAGATATGAATTTATTTTATTCAACTGAATATATTACCCTTCTTTTTATAGAGCACCATGTTGAAACACGATTCATGCAACTCATCTCAATTGAGTGGATTGCGGGCAGAAGTCTAGTTTAAATTGGCTATAAATACATCAACAAGTAAAACTAATTAAATTCTATGTTTTAACAAAAATAGAGATGAAAACTGGAAAGGAAAAAAATTTACCAACAAGGTTAAAAAATAGAAAGAAAAGCAATTTGTTTGATGAATTGCATTTGCTCATTTAAGTAAACTGTGTTAAAGTTTTAGTTTATCTCATTTTAAAGTTTAAACTAATATGAGGAACATAACTTGAACCTCATTTGGCAAAGCCCTAGCCACTTGGACTTTGTTATATAATTAAATATTTAATTTAATATGTTCTCATGCTATATGTAAATTTCTGAAATATCAATCCACAAAAAAAAATAAAAAAACCTTCAACATTTCATATTCTTGGCATGCCTCAGCCTAGTTGCAGTCCATATATAATAATAAGGAGATCATATATCTATTGTCAAATTTCATCTAGAAACTTGACCTGTTAAATGAGATTGTTGTGAATTAATTACTTAAGATGATATGAATGCAAGTAGAATTTTGGGTTTAAATCTCACCGATCATTGCTACGGTTTCAGAATATTACACATAATAACCAAGTGAATCAAAAAAAAATTATTTTAAATTCTTAAATAATTTCTAGATTCAAATTTAGAAATCGTAAGATTTCTCAATCTCACCGCCTACATTTGAGGGGACAATTTGATGATATAAATAAAAGATCTTTAACAAATTAAATTTTTTAAGTAAATTGGTGGTTGACAATTTACATGATATTTATCTATCTGAAGTGATTTTTTGTTTATTACTAAAAAACTCGCCAAGATATAAAATCATACCAAACAGGACCAAAAGATCTGAAATATCTTATCCCAAGACCATATTACAAAGATGTTTACATTTTAGCTACTCTGATAAGTCTAATATTAACTTCCATCATGGTTGACA
Organism: Actinidia polygama; assembly: GCA_030159135.1. Classification (NCBI taxonomy): domain Eukaryota; kingdom Viridiplantae; phylum Streptophyta; class Magnoliopsida; order Ericales; family Actinidiaceae; genus Actinidia; species Actinidia polygama. The sequence goes on along the minus strand of BRYF01000023.1, from coordinate 14,850,168 downwards.
AATTGATGTGAGAAATGCGTATTATTTAAGTAACAATGGAATTGGGACCCCTTCGAAAAATGACATCTTGGAGTGTACCATATTATAATTTGTGGACAAGGACTTGTGTAATAAACTACCAAAATGTAAGATCTTTTAAGTTATGAGTTGTATTTTTTTTGGATTACTTGAGATTCTTAAATATTTGTGGCCAAAATGCCCATACTATTTTCACTTAATTACATAAAAAAATATCTCTTAAAAGAAATTTGATGAAACTTTTAAGGACATTTTAGACATTGAACTCACAAAAAGCTATATTCGACAGCTTATTTGACCAAATAAATTAGGTTTTTTATCATAATTTCTCGTCCAACTGGTGGTTGTACAAAGAGAAATAAAAAGAAATTACAATCAGTGACAGCAATATAAAGTGGCCAAGGTGGGTCCAACCCATCTCTCTTTCTGTGGAAATCATTTCTATAAAAGTATACGTGATGTGTTAAATTAATTTTTTTTACCCTCTTTGTGGATGTAAAATTGTTAGTCTTA
>BRYF01000023.1:14842137-14844637 GCA_030159135.1 Actinidia polygama | reverse complement strand
ACGGATTTTAAATATAATCACGGTAATTTGTTGGTATTACGTGTTACTCACTTTATTAGTACGTAAGTAGTCAAATAATACGGGACTTAAATATGATGATTGTAATATTGTTGTACCTTGGCCTACTTTAAATATAAAAAGGAAAACTTTTTCTTTCAAGTTTTTAGCTTGTTTATTTTCTAGTTCAAAAAGCTCCAATAAATAAGTTATAGATGCATTTTCTAAGCGAGTCTTTTAGGGGAAAAATAACGTCTTTTAAGTATAAACAAATGGGACAATAACGCTATAAAAGAAGTGTATACATACAAATTGGATGATATAAAATTATGGACAATTTACAATGACCTCCCCTGAAATTTATCTTCAATACATATTCTTCTTCACCTTTTTAAATTTACATTGAATGTGTAATTTAATAAGTATTATACAGATTTTTTTTCTATATATATATATATGTGTGTGTACATAAAATAAGTTTTTCAATAGAATGTGTTTATACACGTGTATAATTCTTAATATAATTAAATAAATCTTCCAAATCCTTTCTTATGAGTGGTTGTGGTGTAAAGAAAACTTTGATCAACAAACCTTAGAAATTAGAGCTATAATTTGTGTTTAATCAACAAATTGACCTAGAATTTGTGTTTAATAAACAAACCCCCAATTCTTGGTGGTTTTAGCTCTTAAATGTTGGTGGTAATGGCTTGGGAGGGTAGCGGTGATGATGGTGGATTGGGTTGTGTTGTCAGCGGAGGTTGGTGGGGATGGCGGAAAGGGGTAAAATTGATAATAAATGTATTTTGAATGCTGAATCATCGTATTCCATTTGTTGACTTTAACAGTCAACTGACGGAAGGGGAATTTGTCGTTGCACTCTAAACTTTATGGAAGGTGAATGTAATTTTTTAAATATTAGGGAGATTTGTATTAAAGGTAAACCTCAAAGGGAGGTCATTGTCATTTTCTCTAAAATTGTTTATATTAAAATTAAGATGGTGTTATTGTCACAAAATATTTGTACGAATCCACACATAATTTTTTTTTTTTAATGAAAAATCCATGAACAGTATATTCTCTGGAGTATTCAATAACGGATAAGGGGTTAATAAAGGACACAGCATATTATGTTCCAAAGAAGGAAGAGAGAGAGAGAGAGAGAAGAGAGAGAGAGTTGGGGCCCCACTTCCCTTGTGGGCTTGTCCCTGGTGGTAGTAGGTCAGCTTCAGTTGGATAGAGCCCACGTGATGCATCGCCCGAAGCACGTGGGATTAGACGTATCCACTAATCAAAGAAAGACACGTATCGTACCATAGCTGACAGTCCACCTGAAGTTACTGAATTGCCTCGTGGCCTAGCTATCCCCCAAAATTCAAGTTTTGGTTTTGATTTTGGCCAATCGCTGACCTACTCTACACTTTTTTTGTGAAAACTACACTAATCTCCCCTAAGGTTTCTAATTATTACAAAAACTACCCCTTATGTTTTGAAAATAACAAAGAGATCCCTTCTCATTAGGGTTTGGAGGGTGTTAAAAGAGGATGGTGTGTTACAATTTTACCTGCACTGTAAAATGTTAATACATCTTGTAAATGCTTCTAGAGTTGTGAGGCTACTCAACCAAATAGTTGCGCCTCCGTCATACTGATCTCACTTTCTTCGCTATCACTTGATTACTGCCACTTGCATACATACATATCGTCTTTCTTTTTCTCTTTTACTACCCTAGTCAACACCATGGCTTCCACCACCTCTGTCCTTTCTCTTCTCTCTCTCACACAGACACACACACACACACACACACACACAACCACTTCCTTTTATATCTAAAAGGGTCTTTGTTGGGATGTTGAGGACATAACGTCTACACACGTTACAAAAGGGTAAAATGGAGATTGTCAAGATTTATGATGTCAATGGCTTAAAAGGAAGGGTTTTTTAATTGTCAATGACCGGAAAGACTGACTTAGATAACTCGAGTAGAAAGGGGATGTTATTGTTATTTTTAACTTAAAAGGGAAGTTTCTGCCATTGTTATACTTATACATATAAAAGGTCTACAATCTACATGCAACAGTTTTTATTTTTCCTTTTTGATTTAAGGAAAAAAAGAATTAAAATAGTATTGAATGTAGTGAGTATTTTAAAGTGTAGAAATAAGCAAAGATATTTTTGTGTCTGCTAGCCTTATAAAGAAAATTGAGTTGTCTTGTCAGTGGTACCCCCCAGCTTTGTGGATATAGAAAAGAGGTTCCTTTTCAGATTGCTGAGGAGTCGGGACATTCCCACTCATAACTGTGGAGAGCCATTGGCTACATGTAATTTTCAATATAGCTTTCGAATGCAATATGTAGAATAGAACTGTGACCTTTTAATTGTGGATGGATGGGCCCACAGTGCTACTTCCAATTTTTTTTTCCCCCTGTTTTGTAAGATAGAAGATGATAGTTACCGCACAATGTAGGAATTCTGGTGACATTTTTTTTAAAATTTTCTTTTTTTA
>BRYF01000023.1:14804637-14807137 GCA_030159135.1 Actinidia polygama | reverse complement strand
CTTTGAGTCCTTAGCATAAGCAAGTGCAACCATGCTATCACAATGAATTGTCATAGAAGCCGAGGCACATGTGACAATTCTCAAATGTTGAAAGAACCTCATCAACCAAATAGCCTTCTGAATAGCTACAAGCAAGCCACAAACTCAACTCCATAATCGATAAGGCGATATAGGATAGCTTTTTGCTGCTCCAAGAAATGATGCCATCAGCAAGCAAGAAAGCATATCCGAATGTGAACTTCGCTCATCCAAGTCACCTCCCCAATTAACATCAAGAAAGCATATCCGAATATTGCACCTTGCAGGTAGCACAATATCCTCTTAATCACTGACCAATGAGAATGTATTGGATTAGACTAGTAATGACTCACCACTCGGACATCATAACAAATATCAGTGCATGTACATATCATTGCATACATCAGGCTACCAACCGCACTCGAATATGGTACACAAGCCATCTGTTTTTTCTATTCGGTTGTCGTGCGACTCATTTCAAGATTTAGACTTTCACCCTTAGCGATATGATTGTCACTAGGTTTACAACTCTTCGTTCAAAACCACTCTAGAATATTCTTAATGTAAGTAACTTGAGACAAATCAAGAATTATTCAAGATCGATCCCTAAGGATCTTAGCTCTTAGCACATAGCTTGCATTACCCATGTTCATATCAAAATTAAAGGACAACCACTTTTTAGCAGCGATAATTATGTCTATGTCATTTTCAGCCAGCAAAATGTCATCAACATATAATGACAATATGACAAAGTTGCCTTTGGACCATTTAATATACACACAATGGTCTTCATCGATCATCATAAAAACATTAGAAATAATGGCTTGATGAAATCTCAAATACCATTATTTGGAAGACTGTTTCATACCATAAATAGATCTTAGGAGCTTGCACATTTTGCGCCCCTGACTTGATACTACAAAGTCTTTTAGCTGATTCGTATAGATCTCCTTATCTAGTTTTCCATTGAGAAATATAGTTTTAACGTCCATTTGGTACAACTCTAAGTCCTGATGTGCTACCAAGGCCAGAATTAGGCGAATATATGTAAATATCACAACATGAGAAAAAGTCTCCTTATAGTTTACACATTTTTGTTAGGAATAACCTTTCACCACCAAGCAAACCTTATACCTGTCTATGGAACCATTTGTCTTTCGCTTGACTTTAAAAATCTATTGGTTCCTAATAATCTTGTGTCCAGATAAAAGATCCACCAAGTCCCAATCATAGTTAGCTCTCATAGACTTCATCTCATCTTGCATCGCAACACTCCATTATTTACTACTAGGGGATGATATAGCTTGTTATTATGCTTTGGCTTTGCATCATCATTTGGACCAATCATGTAAGCTTCCCCCTCAATCTCAAAAAACAATGACGAGTAATAGTCTCAAATCTACTTCTATACGACTGAGAGTCTTGCATATCATTTTCTATTGGACCTAGTCTATGGTCAAGCAAGTAGCTTCCACTGACCCTAGAAGCCTAAGGAATGACTTTCTCATTCTCAACCAAGCTACTCGATGCATCTTCTTGTGGAAGCTCACCTCTGCTAGGGAAATTTTCCTTTAGGAAATCCACAACGCGTGACTCAATCTCAGTCACACTTCCATCAGTTTGCTCACCAATAAACACCCTTGGAATGTTCACTATAGTGTATGAATATACAATTATTCTTTTAGGGCCCAACTTTCCCAACTTATGAAAAGTGTTGTGTATAAAAGTTGTCGATCCCCATGAACTCAAATTGCCTAAGTTGGGCTTTTTGTCGGTTCACAACTCATATGGGGTGAAAGGTACTAATTTTGAAAGCACATAGTTAATGATGTAAACAATAATCAACAAAGCATCTCCCCAATACGAGGTTGGAAGATTTGCCTACGCCATCCCCGACCTAACCATATTAGGCAATGTACAATTTCTTCTCTCTGCTACATCATTTTGTTGTGGAGTTCTAGGAATTGTTAGCTTTCTTAGAATCCATTTCTCCTCACACAACTACCTAAACTGCTCATATAGATACGTCCTGCTAAATTCTGTTCTTAGAGCCTTAATGCTTTTGTCTAGTTGATTCTTAACTTCATTCATATAGTGTCTAAAGCAATCCAATGCTTCTGACTTGTGAGAAATCAAATAGACATTACAATAATAAGTACAAGCATATGTAAATGTGATGAAGTAAGGATCTCCATGTCTTGCCCTCACATTCATTGGTCTACATATATTCAGAATATTCAATTGTAATGAAATAGTTGCCCTCATGGCTGTTTTGAATGATTTTTTGGTTACCTTTCAAGCGAGGAAATGCTCATAAGTAGGCAGAGAGATTCTAGTGAGCAGGCTTAGAAGACTTTTTTTAGCCAATCTAGACATCTTCTCTTGCCCAATGTGACCTAATTTAGCATGCCATCTCGCAAAATTATCATCATATTTAGATGCAATATAAGAAATAGAATTGTTGCCATTGAAATTAGAATTA
>BRYF01000023.1:14782137-14789637 GCA_030159135.1 Actinidia polygama | reverse complement strand
GGGCCTTCGGGCCGGGTCATAGGTTTCAAAATTGAATCTAGGTTCGGTCCATACTATTTTAGACTTGGACTTTTTAGATCATGGGCCGGGCTTGGACCGAGCCATGAGCTGCGGACTTTTTAATGACCCTTATATGACTTCCGAGAGCAAGCACGTTTGCGACGTGTCAATGTTGTTAGTCCGTCAGCCTTAAAGCTGACCTTGTGGCTGAGGAGCGCCTTTGTCTGACCTGGGCTAGGCGTCGTGCAGATAGATTTCCGTTTCCTTATCTGTTTTCCATTTCACCTCCTACCAGAAAGCTTGCATGTTTGTTACCAAGACTTTTTAAGTATGTTTGAAAGACAGTCCTTATTACAGCGGTCAAGTTTGGTGATAGCACAAAATGCCTGTTTCCGTTTTCCCGTGGGACCTTTTTTTCCCAAGGATATTGATACACTTGACAAAACATGAATTTTTACGTAGGCCTCTGTTCAGTTTAATCCAGAATATCCATAAGTGGACTATGAATTTCAAAAATGTAACTGCAACATGATTCTAATTAAAATCTTCCCTATTAAGAATTCTATTCTTAAATTATTTTTTGTTATATCATTGGTTGGGCCAGCCCAACTCGTTTTTTGTCGGGCCGGACTTGGGCCGGGTCGGTGGGCTTTGACCAATTAACGGGCCGGGTGGGTCCGTCTATGGGTTTAAAAGAAAAGACTCAAGTTTTGTCCATGGGTTGGGCCTACGGGTTTTTAAATTTTTTTTTAAAAAAATATATTTTATTTCAAATTAAAAGATTTAAAATATCAAAGATGAAAAAATTAATGTGTAATTATATGAAATCATCCATAAATATTAATTCTTTACTTGTAAAATATAAAATGTTGTAAAAAAATTAATGCATTTAGGTGGGCCACGGGCTGGGCCTTCGGGCCGGGTCATAGGTTTCAAAATTGAATCTAGGTTCGGTCCATACTATTTTAGACTTGGACTTTTTAGATCATGGGCCGGGCTTGGACCGAGCCATGAGCTGCGGACTTTTTAATGACCCTTATATGACTTCCGAGAGCAAGCACGTTTGCGACGTGTCAATGTTGTTAGTCCGTCAGCCTTAAAGCTGACCTTGTGGCTGAGGAGCGCCTTTGTCTGACCTGGGCTAGGCGTCGTGCAGATAGATTTCCGTTTCCTTATCTGTTTTCCATTTCACCTCCTACCAGAAAGCTTGCATGTTTGTTACCAAGACTTTTTAAGTATGTTTGAAAGACAGTCCTTATTACAGCGGTCAAGTTTGGTGATAGCACAAAATGCCTGTTTCCGTTTTCCCGTGGGACCTTTTTTTCCCAAGGATATTGATACACTTGACAAAACATGAATTTTTACGTAGGCCTCTGTTCAGTTTAATCCAGAATATCCATAAGTGGACTATGAATTTCAAAAATGTAACTGCAACATGATTCTAATTAAAATCTTCCCTATTAAGAATTCTATTCTTAAATTATTTTTTGTTATATCATTGGTTGGGCCAGCCCAACTCGTTTTTTGTCGGGCCGGACTTGGGCCGGGTCGGTGGGCTTTGACCAATTAACGGGCCGGGTGGGTCCGTCTATGGGTTTAAAAGAAAAGACTCAAGTTTTGTCCATGGGTTGGGCCTACGGGTTTTTAAATTTTTTTTTAAAAAAATATATTTTATTTCAAATTAAAAGATTTAAAATATCAAAGATGAAAAAATTAATGTGTAATTATATGAAATCATCCATAAATATTAATTCTTTACTTGTAAAATATAAAATGTTGTAAAAAAATTAATGCATTTAGGTGGGCCACGGGCTGGGCCTTCGGGCCGGGTCATAGGTTTCAAAATTGAATCTAGGTTCGGTCCATACTATTTTAGACTTGGACTTTTTAGATCATGGGCCGGGCTTGGACCGAGCCATGAGCTGCGGACTTTTTAATGACCCTTATATGACTTCCGAGAGCAAGCACGTTTGCGACGTGTCAATGTTGTTAGTCCGTCAGCCTTAAAGCTGACCTTGTGGCTGAGGAGCGCCTTTGTCTGACCTGGGCTAGGCGTCGTGCAGATAGATTTCCGTTTCCTTATCTGTTTTCCATTTCACCTCCTACCAGAAAGCTTGCATGTTTGTTACCAAGACTTTTTAAGTATGTTTGAAAGACAGTCCTTATTACAGCGGTCAAGTTTGGTGATAGCACAAAATGCCTGTTTCCGTTTTCCCGTGGGACCTTTTTTTCCCAAGGATATTGATACACTTGACAAAACATGAATTTTTACGTAGGCCTCTGTTCAGTTTAATCCAGAATATCCATAAGTGGACTATGAATTTCAAAAATGTAACTGCAACATGATTCTAATTAAAATCTTCCCTATTAAGAATTCTATTCTTAAATTATTTTCATTGTCAATATATCTATGCTATGCTAGTTTCTTGGCCGCGCGTGTTCCTTGTCTTGTGGGGCAGGGCACAAGTTGATGGATATTTACTTGCTTGTCACATGGGTCGTCTCTCTCTCATCTCCCTCTGCTATTGCTGTCCGACCCAAGTCAGGAAAACTCTATTTTAAAAAATTGCTCTCGATTGTTTCAGGGCACACTCAATTATAACATGCGAGAAGAACAATGAAAACATACAAATTTCGACAGGACTAAAAGTCTAGTATGACTGAAGAATAGAAACTTTTCACAGACAGGATTCCCTCTTGGCATATCTACATGGAAGTTTTAAAACACTTTTTTTCCCCTAGGAAGTATTAACTTTTGAATTGATCTTAAAAACCTAATTACAAATGTGACACTTAGAGTTGGACCTCTAAGGTTCTCATTGTAGAGTTGAGCAGTGGACTCAGTTCATCGGCAGAAGTTTGAACTTACAATAGACACCAGACAGTTCGTACGAGTTTGAAAGGCTCATCTTATCAATTTTTATACTTATGTCTAGATAGCTTGCTTCTGAAGAGATTTGAACTGAAAACTTGTGAGACAAAATTGTAATTCTTACCTGCTAAACCAACCCATACTCTACGGGTTAAAATTGATTTTTCTAATGTCAGGACAAAAGCTTGAGAGAAAGAAGCAAGGCAGCAAGCCAACAACTGATTATTGTGGATCCCATATTTTGAACCGTAGCTACCATAGTCCAGTGGTAAGGGCAAGCCTTACCAAGACTTCACCATCTATCCCCGGGCATATAGCGTGGTAGCCAAAGGCGAGAGTCCGGGATGCGAGCTAACACTCGGAGATCCCGCTTTTGATTCCTGACTGCTATATTGCATTACCGCGTTTACATCCTGAGGTGTGAAGAGATAACTGCTTAGGGTGACAAAGATTAGTCTGGATCGGCAATAATACTGACTTGGGATACTCTTGTCTCTAATCAAAAAAAAAATAAATGGCTTGGCAGCAACATTGGATCTCTCTGTTGAATAGTCTCCAATCGCTCACTGAAAAACGTGCATAAAATATCAAAGATCCATAGTTATCACGAACCAAAAATGAGCACGTCGTCTTTTAGCTTGAAGGTCATGTTTCTAAACGGACGTACAATTATCTTGTCCTTGGCTCATCTTGAAGAAAGTAGTTTTCATTCAGAGGCTCCAAAGAATGGTTTGTAGTTTATTTGGTTGAGGTTTCTCTCTCTTTTCTTTATTTAGCAGATGAAAACGAAATAAAATTTATAGGATTTTAATTTAAGAGTGGCGAATATACTTATAAAGAAAAGATAGACAACATCGATAACAAATTTTTATTAACTTAAGAAGTACAAAAATAGTCATATCAAAACACAATAATCGAGCTTATTTCTTTTAGGGAGTGTACAAAATTAAATTAGAAATTTTCTCACTTTATTTACTAAAGCGCGATATCTTGAAATTTTGTTCAACTGTCTTCCCTGTCACTAAAAGCATATATGATGGAATCAATATCAAAATCTCTTGACAATATCCTCCTCAATATATGTGATTAAGTAGCTAGATAAATAGGACCAATTTTTAGAGTTTCCGTGCTTTATAAAATTATAGTTTGGAATACATTAATATTAAAGTGTTAATATTAATTTTTTATAAAAAAACTAGAGGTGGCAGGATCTATAATTTGATAATGAATAATAAAAATCTAATATAGTAAGAGATTTTTGAAATTGTAAGGGTCGCGACCACGACCGCCCTAACTCCAAGGTAATTAGTTAACAATAAAAAAACTAAGCAAAGAAAAGTACATAGAAAATTTCATATGTGGTCTAGATTTAAATTTGTGGGGGCCATACCTTGAATGACCACATAATTATTTTATAAATTCTTCTTTGTATTTTTTCTGTGCATGTAATTCTCTAACACAGTACATAATTAATTCATATGTTTACCTTTTACCTCAAACTATTGGGCAAAGCTTGTCAAGTTACAATGACCATGACCCTTTTGGCCTTAAATGCAGCCTAATATTTTATAAAATGGGAAAGTCCCATAACGAGATTGTTTTTCCTATTTTGGTAATGCATCAAACACCAATCTAAACGGTCTTATCTCAAAAGACAAGGCAAAGTACCAGTCTTTGTTTCTGAGTTTTTTTGTTTTTAAACACTTTTTTTAAAAATATTTCAAAAATTAACACTGTTGAAAAAATATTTAGGAAAATAACACAGTTAGGCGAGTCGCCAGTGTCATTGGTGACTCGCAAATGACAATAGAGACTCGAGTGCACCAAAATGACATCGTTTTGGTTCAAATTCTGAAAAAAAAAGGTAGAGATAGATAAGGGGAGAGAGAACCCTTTCATCCATCCTGAATTAATGACATCCATCCATATTCCAATCTTGTTCTCTCTCTTCAGTTACATGGCCCACATCCCAATCTCGTTCTCTCCTTCTCTAGAAAGTATATCTGGACTCTCTCTTTCTCTTCTAAGGTCACTAGACTCACCACACCAATCCATCTTCAATTGCAAAATTCTCCCCAATAAATAAATCCATTAATATAAAAAAAAAAACACAGAACACGGCTCTTCATATATTGTTTCTTACAATCTTCTATGTTTTTTTTGTTTATATTAATGGATTTATTTATTGGGGAGAATTTTGCAATCGGGGATGGATTAGTGTGGTGAGTCTGGTGACCTTAGAAGAGAGAGAAAGAGTCTAGATCCACTTTCCAGAGAGAGAGAGAACAAGATTGGGATATGGGTGGGTGTCGTTAATCCAGGATGAATGAAAAGTCTTCCTCTCTCCTTGTCTCTCTCTACCTTTTTTCTTCCAGAATTTGAACAAAAACGATGTTGTTTTGGTACACTCAAGAGTCGCCAATGACACTGACGACTCGTCCAACTGTGTTATTTTTCTAAATATTTTTTCAACTATGTTGTTTTCTAAAATATTTTTAAAAAAAGTGTTAAAAACAAAAAACTCCTTTATTTCTATATATAACGTTAAATGATGATGAGGTACCTGTTATTTGTTTTTCAATTTTTTTTGTTTTCTTTCTTTCTTTCTTTCTTTTTTTTTTAGAAAACAAGAAATATGAAAAAAAGGAAACATGTCTTTGTCACAATTGCAATCTAAAAGCTTATTGCTATCTAAAAAGGCCTAACCCTCCAGGCAGCCAAATTTGGAAGCAGGGCCTGTTCTTAGGTTTATGATGCCTAAAGCGAATTTTGATTATAGTGCTTTATTTATATAAATACATTAAAAAAAATACAAACGCTTAATTAATCTTTTAGTAGAGTGAGATGATACTCAAATAAGTTTTATATAATGCTAAAATCAAGGTTATAAAAAAAAATACAAAATGTAAGAAAAAGCCTTGGTCTTCATATTTATAAATAGCACAATTCAGTTTACATTAAAAAAATTACTAAGTATCCTTGAAAAATATTTTTCGCGTCTTTTGAGCTGCAAGCTAACTAATTATGCTTTCAACGTCAAACTCATCTAATATATCTTTTTCAATAGATAGTATTGTTAATCCATTCAATCTTTTTTGGGACATTGTCGATCGAAGGTAGGATTTGATCAATTTTAGCTTTGAAAAACTTCTCTCAGTAGAAGCAACCGTAACTGATATAGTGAACTTATGTAAGCAATTTAAGCATTTGAAAATTTTAATTTCCTAGAATTATAATTTATAAAATTAAGCACTTCAATTACTTTTTTTTTATTTTCCCTGATAGAATCAATTTCAGGTCTTTTACTTTTGAAAATAACTCTCATTGTCCAAATGTGTTGACTCTTTTATCCACGTGTGTCGACACTTGTATTCACAGACTTGAATCATTTCTCACTGTTTTCAGGTGTCAACACTTCCTGTACCAGGTGTCGACACTTTCTGTTTCAGAAGCAGTTATTTAGCTACTGTCTTAAGGTGTCGACATTTCTTGAACCAGGTGTCGACACTTCTCATCAAAACTTGTTCCTTTGATTTTCTTGGCTTTTTTAGCACCAATCACTTTGAGTTCTTTAAGGCATTTTTTCCATGGATGTGTATGTTCTCCAATGTCTCTAATCCAGTGAGATTCATGATGTCATTCATTCACTCTAAGACTTTTACTGGATTTATTCATTTCAGCTTTCAAGTCTTCAAGTGTCGACACATTATCAATAAGTGTTGACACTTTCTGGGCAGAAAGTGTTTGCAGTTCTTCTTGATCAAAATAAGTTCTGAAACATAATACTTATGGACTGCACGCTAAGTAAACATGTTTACCACTAACACAATATTTTGTTATCATCAAAATCGAGGTATTGAGTCAACAATAGCAAATTCGGTTGGCATCTTAACGTGATAGCTCGGTCGTCGAGTTAAGCATGAAAAAGTTTCTTAAGTCGAGTTTCAAGGTCAGAGGGTAATGTACACGATAAGTTTCCTCTGACACTTGCACGCTTGGTCTCTAACACCGATGATACGATGAGTTAGCTACCAACCATCTCCTAGGGGCATGATTAGGGGTCAACAGACTACTCGCTGACATTGTTGTTGGCATGTCCTCACATGCACCGAGCTATTCTATAAAAAGCAGAAAAAGACTCTCTCATGGGTAGGCCATTCTTACTCACTCTCTCTCTATACTAACTTTCTCTTGCTCTCTCTTCTTTCATCTTTTCTGGTCACTAACTGGATCGCTAGAGAGTCGTCCCCAGAACAGCTCTAGGCAGTTCTTCTCACGGTTGCTGTCTTGCAAGCTCGGTCGAACAGCTTCTGGTCACTGGGAACCACTTGTCAACCACCATCTTGTCTGCGTTCGATTTCTTTCCAACCTATAACCCCACAATTATGACTTATAGTTTGGTTATTGACTATGAATGCGGTTTAATCTTATAAATTTCATAATTACTAGATTTCTTAGTTGTTATGAAGATCATATTGGATTCATTACCATATACACTGCCTGTATGAATTACATGTTTGAACCTCAATGAATCTGTCCTTACATGCTTAAATTCTATTGTTTCATGGGTTCATAGTTATAATATGTTGATTGATGGATTGACCAATCATTTTTTGATGAATTGCCAA
>BRYF01000023.1:14744637-14747137 GCA_030159135.1 Actinidia polygama | reverse complement strand
GGCTCGATTTGGGATTCCGACAACTACATTCCTAGATGGACCCGAATAACACACGGATCAAGGACGAATTATGCAAAAATAAGATTTATTCACTGATTTATACTAAATCCAGCAACAAAATTCGAACTATGCAAAAATCAGATTTATGCACTGATTTATACCAAATCTAGCAACAAAGGCTCGAGATCCATGAGCTATGGGCTCAAAATTAAGCCCTAAAAGACAGCACTCTAAGGCTACAACAAACACTAAACTCCAAAATTTCAATTCATCAAAAAAACTCCTTCAAAAAGGAATATTACAACCATATATATAATAGCTAATAAGAGTTACTTCATGGTAAAGTACCTAGAAATAAAATAAACTACAAAATAATAAGAAAGTGACAAGTGGCAAAACATGTAGCCACTAGATCCTAAATTAGGTGACAAGGTGCTTACAAGGACACTCCTAGATGACAATGTGCTTACAAGTAGCTTATAATCACTTGACTCCAAAGGAGGTTATCTTACTACTAAGATAGCTAATAAATTAAACTTAAGATAAAAGGCTAATTAACCAAAACTTAAAACAAATCCAACTTCTTAATCTCTTATTTTCTTCCTTTTCGTGAACAATGATTACACCATAAAAGTGTAATTATAGGCCTTTAATTCGCACTTTGTTAGATTTAGATTAACATTATTTTCTTATTTTAGTTAGATATTTATTTAATTATGTTTTGTATTTATTTTGTAGGTTAAAGGAGCATTAGAAAGATCAAGCACTGAAAATGGCAGCGATCATTGGCCATTTGCGGGGATTTACAGCTTAAAGCTTCTGACAACTTTCATGGCAGCCGCTTTCTTTGACAAGCCAAAAGAGCTTTCACACACAACAATCAACAATAATGGCTAAACTTTTTCTCTTCCTTTTACACACAAAATTCAACAATAATGGCTAATTTTCTCTCCCTCACCCGTGCTCTCTCCCCCTCTCTCTCTTGATTCTCTTTCTTTTGTCTATAAAAAGAGAGGATTGGGGGCTGTTATGGGAGAGTGGTTTTTGGAAAGAAAAGTTGAGTAAGAGATTGTGGTAGAAAATTAGAGAGAAGTTAGTTTTGGAGCTTTAACTATTTTTTTTTATTTGGAGTTCAAGAATTCTAAGAGTGAGTTGTTAGAGTTAGTTTTAATTCTCTATTAAATTTTAGTTCTAATAAATTTAGTTTTAGTATCTTAAGTATTTTTACATTTATAAATTCTGATACATCCGCCTCAATGGCCGGTTTTTATCTATTAGTTGCTTTATGTATTTACTTATTTGTTGCTTCTATTTTTTACAAGATTTGGTTATATTTTTATTGCATCTAAATTGTTGTAAGTTTTCTTTATTTTAATTTGTTAGTTTTAGTATGTTAAATATTTTTACATTTATAAATTCTGATACATCCGCCTCAATGGCTGGTTTTTATCTATTAGTTGCTTTATGTATTTACTTATTTGTTGCTTCTATTTTCTTCAAAATTTGGTTATATTTTTATTGCATCTAAATTGTTGTAAGTTTTATTTATTTTAATTTGTAACTTTTATTTATATTTGAATATTTCAAGTTTTTTTAGATGAAGATGAGTAGCTAAACTCTTCCATCTCGGAATTGATCGTGAAGATCGGTTGAAGGTTTTGGATGAACAAAGGGTTTTATTGTTAAATCTTCCGAATCCAAAACTCACGACGAAGTCAAAGGATTTGAGGGGTAAACTCATCAACTTTGGAATTTCAAGAATCGAAATTGGTTGGAACGATCGATCCCGAGATCTTTTCCGCATTAATTTACAAACACTTTCATTCAAGCTATTACTTTTATTTGCCAAATAGTTGAGATAATCAAACAAATTCTAAAAATCAATCAGATTTTTATTTCTTTTTTTTAAAGCATTTTGTTTATCCTTTGTAAATGATTGAGAGGAAAACTTTCTTTCTTTCGATCTTGCTCACACAACTCCTTGTGGAATCGACCTCGTACTCCGAGTTATACTACTCCGCCGGCCTTCTCTTGGGGTTTATCTCAAGCGCACGATTGGCGAGAGATCAAGTTTTGGTGCCGTTGCCGGGGAGTTGAAGGAACGAACAAATTAAAAAAAAATAATTAAAAAATAATAATATTTTGACTGTTGACCACCGAATGTTGATCACCGAATTTTGACCGGTCAATTTACAAAAAAAAAAAAAAGCGAATCCTTGTCAGACTATTTTCAATACTTGTTAGGTAATTTACACTTTATGTCCTTGTTAGGTAATTTACACTTTTAGTCCTTGTCAGGTAATTTATATTTTTTTTAGTCTCTCTAGTTTTTAATTTACAAAAAATAAAAATAAAAAAATAAAAATAAAAATAAAAAAAGCGGGAATTTATTACTCACCTACGAGGGAAGCATCTACAACTCCAGACCATGGTAATTTCTTCAACTTCATTGTGAATAACATGCTAAGATTTTATTTCTTTCTTTTTAATAGTTTCTTTT
>BRYF01000023.1:14724637-14734637 GCA_030159135.1 Actinidia polygama | reverse complement strand
CCTTTGCATAATGCAATATAGAAAGGCAAATTAATGGAGCACCCAGCCCAAGCATCAAGTTTTGCAAATTAAGCATGCACAAAAATATAGATGAGTGCGTCCCATGTGACAAAATATTGCATGCTTTAACTTCTTATCATGAATCAACGTCACTAAGTCAAAATGTTTTTAGCAACAACAGCTAGGATAAAAAATAGACGTGATAAGAGAATTAGTATTTGGAACATTAAAACAACCACAATGGATAAAGAAGTAATTTTCTGATAACAGATTGATTCAAATGCCAAAAGTCTGAAGTCCGGAAGAGGGTGTGAAGTTTGGTCATCCATGACAAAAGAGAGCAGATTGGTTTGGAACCGACAGACAAGGGATTCATCATATAACAAGAGAGATGAAACTGTGGAAGGAATGAAGTTCAAACATTCAAGCGGATTTTTCAGAAGTTTTGTCAGAATTATTTAAGAGGTGGTTCTTTGCAATCTTAACTGTTTAAAGGTTGATGCACAAGCATACAAATCTAATGCATGAAGATTTTGTGAACGTATTAACATAAAAAGGTCCTTCACACAACTATGTAGTTAGTAACAAGGACTGATCGTTACAGTTCATACACTTAAACAAGCATAGTTGGGCTTTGAGAGTAGATGAAGAGTGCGAGTGCAATTCCACATAAATATGCTAACCTAATATAATATCCATTATCCAATAAAGCACTTAGAGGTGCATGAAATCAAGACAACATTCTAAAGGAGTTCACAGAGAAAATCAAATCAATACAAAGAAAGATTCAATGAAATAAAATAGTTGAAAACTTACACAGGACCCCATATGGCTAGTGTGATTTCACTCCATTAACAAACACCTCACTATACATTTTTGCCGAATTATGCAACCTACCTAAATTACAGAGAAAGCACCATTATTTAGAGTCACTTCATCATAAAAATCGTGTGCTCTTCTATTACCAACCAATTGATTGCTACCAACCTGCAAGAGCTCTCAACAATGTCGACTTCCCAGACTTGTCAAGACCCATAATTACGATGACCTTCGTAGGTAATGCATAAACATTCGAGCTCTTCACAACATTATTAGAATAACCTTTTTCCCCCTTTACAGTAACGGTCAAGTCCTTCCACATAGCTGAAGCCCCTGCAATCTTTCTTACTACAACCGGACTCTCCGGTAATGGCGGGGACGGCAAGGACCCACTTAAGTATTAAGCTTTGAGAGAGTGGGGAGGTTGGAGTGCTAGCAGCATTGATGGAGTCGCCTCCTTCCTCCACTCTAACACCAACATCCGTATCATCCCAGTCTGGCGAATCCTCAAACGAGATTGGTTTTCTAAGCGAACCAGGTTTTTGCAAATAGAAAAAATTAATCAAAGACACCCTACTCGGCGGACTACTTGCTGATGAAGACGATGATCTGTAGTTGTCTGGTTGAGACTTTATTTCTTCCATTTGACTTTTCAAAAACTTGATATACTAATTATGGTAAAGAAGCATAGGACATGTAAACAACTTCTTCTGGGTACTTAATTGCAATAACTGCAAAACCAAAACTATTAATGACTACAAAAATCAATATTGCGTTGATAATTAGACCCCCGAATGTTTTCAATCCAGCCAATAATTCAATAGAAGTATCCTGCATCTAACCAAAATGAAGCTAATAAATGAGATGAAACAAATGCAAGCTCCAACTAGAATGCAAGAGACTTTGTTTTCGGTCCAAGAGCTTAAGTTATCAGAGTAAGTGGTGCAATATATAGTATGTCATACACCACCCCAAATCCAATCGATGCGTGATTCTCTAATACCATCCGAATGAGGAGCTTTTTTTCTATTGTCATGAGTTATGGGCTAACACTTAAATGGGTGAAATGGGCCAAACTCTGATACGAAGATGTTAAATTTTGTATTCAAACCAAAAGTTTACATTATTAGATGCAGAGGTCAAGTGTGTGTATTAAGTCATAAGCTACCCCAACCCTATTGATGTGGAAACCTCTAAGGCTATGTTTGATTAGATAGAATGATAAATGGAATATAATCTTCATTCCATTGGAATAATTATTTCAATATTTGATTGATCAAAAATTAATGAAATAGTCATTCAATTTAAAATGATCATTCACTAAAATATAGAAATAACCATTACCCTAGGGTAATAAATGAATGTTCATTCTATTCCTTATAAAATGAGAATAATTATTTCTATATCATTTCATTTTAATTCAATTTTTTACAAATTCTATTCCATCCAACTAAATATAACCTAACAGTATATAAAATTTATTTCTCAGGTCCCATATCATTACAATGTTAACAGTTCAGTATTCAGAAGAAAAAAAAGAGAGCGTGATTTAAAATTAAATCTTGGTTCTACTTCAATAATGGGGACCAATAAATCAATGGAAAATAAAATAAAATTAAAACAAGGAGAAAATTCTGCTCAAAGAATATAACTATATCTTCGGTCTTAGTTGGAATGAAATTTAAAATTAAAGAATACATGACAAAACATGTCATTTTCTTTTCTTTTCCACAGTGTTCTCATGATTGAACATCAACCAGTTGCGACTAAAGACAAATATCGCCTCTACGTTTTTAAAAAAATATAATTTTATAATGGTACTATTAATATTTTTAAATTATATAATTTTGTCGATAAAATTAATATTATACTTCGTGTAGATTATAAAATTTGTATTAGCCTCCCAAAAATAAAATCCTAAACCCCGAATACATAACTATATAATGCCAATTCTGACCAGTTCTTGATAAGGGATATTCATGAACTTGTTTTAATCATAAAACACCCTAAAAGAAATCATTGAAGTCAATCTTCAACGTGGGGAACCCTAGGAAGAGAGTTATTTTGTTTTTGTTTTGGGGCAAATAGAGTGAAGTTATAAACAGAAAGACTAAAAAATCGAAGTGCAGACTAAAATGCCTCCATCTTCTACCTTCCAAAACCAACACCATAGTTCCACCGCGATACCGTTTGACCAAACCTGTTTGACCATAGATAACCGAACAAAAATACTCTATGCCGCAAAGGATATTGGAACCATTAATTTGCGATTGTTGGGATGGATAAATGGGAACCATGGCCAAAATTGTACAACATTAATCTTCAAACCGCTAATATGTGTTCCCATCAGTGAAGAAATGAGAACCGTTAAGTCCCTTTGTACAACAATATTTCTCCAAACTCATTTTTGTTGTCCAATACTTCCAGACGATTGGAGGGTCCTTGGCAAATTGTGATTTGGCTCTCTCTTTCTGTCTCTCTAGGAATGGTTTAGAAAACGTGTGAAGGGTTATTGCACACTGTTAGCTGAAAGGCAAACTATGTAGGGGTGAAATAGGTTTGCTACAATTAATGGTCAATTAAAATTTATCAAGTAATCTATTATGCAATTATATTCAATCAATTTATATCATAAACAACAATGTAATAAAGAGTAGAGGAAAAAGATTTCAAACAAGTTTATAGTGGTTTAGCCAAACCATGCCTACGTCCACTTCACCAAGGCCTCCTTGGAGTTCCACTATCTTCAACAAGCTTGCGAGTACTTGCCAAACATTTTACACACTAGAGCACCTCTAGTCTTTAAGAGAACACCTCTCTTGAAGTCTCACAATCACTCAAGAATGATCTAATGAAAAGTTACAATGATTTGTAGTGTTTAAAGCTCACTCACTCTAGAACAAATAATAATACAATGAAAGCTCTCGATATCTAGAGTGATATAACTCACAAAATGATTTTGAACTAAATCAAAATCTCACAATGAATGCTCAAAGAGGATTGAAGTATTGAATGCTAGCAAGAGAATGATTTTGGATCACTTGAATACCCTCCCAACAACCCCAATGGTTGATTTTTAAAGCCCAAGACTCAAAAGAATCGTTGCAGTATTTAATGCACTGCAGGTGGCCGTTATGATTTAATCTCAGCCGTTAAATCTACGTTCCTGTTTGAGATTTGAAACTTCGGTAGGACTTTTTTGAACTTCGGTCGGACCGAACTTTAAATTCGGTGGATTTTCAACTGACCTTCCAGTGTCTTGTACTCTGTTTTACTCTGTTCTTCTTTCAGCAACTTCGGTTTGATTTTTCAGACTCTTCGGTTGAACCGAACTTCATTTCGGTCGATTTTGAACTTTGTTTCCAGTGGCATTGCCCCTGGTGCTCTGTTTTACTCTGTTCTTTAATTTCTGAATTTCCGTTCAACTTATCATAAACTTTGGTGGAACCAAACTTACTTTCGATTTGAATTTGCCTTGAGTTCCAGAGAGCCAATTTGACTAAGAAATCATTTCTTGTGGTTTTCACATTCGGTTTGTGCCTTGTGGCTTCGGTCTCACAACTTCGGTAGATCTGAACTGAACTTCGGTCAAACCGAAGTTTAACTTCGGTAGGTTTTGTACTTGTATTCCAGAAACCATCTTTTGTATTAACAGAGGTTTGTTTTGCAGTTTTATAGTTTACAGTTTTGTTCAACCTTTTTTTTTAAGTATTTGATTTATACTTATATATATTTTCAACTTCGAAAACATCATTTATTATTTGTGCAATGTATCAAAATTTCTTTTAATCTTGCGTAAATCTATTTTCAAAACTATGAATGTTTTTCAATGATGGTTAAATTTTGAGTTTGATTTAAATTATCAAAACTTTATTTCAACACACACATATCTGTTGGTGGGCATTATAGATGGGGGAGGACCTTGATGAAGCTATGGTGAAGGCCGCGATGGTATGGGAGTTGGTAGGTGTGGAAAAAATGAAGAAAGATAATTTATGTTTAATATTGTAATTTTAGTATAGCGTAAAGGATAAAATATTTAACTATATTCCCGAACGAGCTTCACAACGCTCTATAACAAGTTTGATCAGCCACCATAACATGGTAGTTCAAACGGCGAGCACAACGACCATCTTGACGGTCTTCATACTGAGTTATAGAGCAAAGAATAACGTAATGGGCGAAGTTTTTTTGCCAACTGCACGCTTGAACTCAAGTTATGATAAGCAAGCTACTAACCACGTCTATAAGAGCATGATTAGGTCAACTGCTTACTTTCTAGCATGTTAGCTGACGCATTGATACACATGCTGAGCTACATGATAAAAGGAGGCAGACTCTTCCATGCACGAGTAATCAACTCTCTCTCACTCTTACTTTCTCTCTCAAAACTAGAGCCAAATGACTCTCCCTTGCTCTCTATTTTTTTCTCTGGTCACTTACTTGATCGTCAAAGAACAATTTCTGGAATAGCTCATGGCGGTCTTTCTCACGGTTACTCCCTTGTAGGCTTGGCCGGACAGAGACTAAAGGCGCCGAAAAATACTCTTATGCCACCGTTTTATCTACACTCGATTTCCTTTCAACACATATTGTAATACATAAAAATGAAGTTTATGGTGTGTGCTTGAGATGGATTTAGTTTGCATTTAGAAGCTCCCATCAAGGATATGTAATTTTATTGTTGGTTAAACTATTTTACCCTAAATTAAAATCTATCATATCCTCCTCCTTCTTCCTCGTATTTCATTAAATTGTTGAAGCGTATTTGTTAAATACTCTATTGTTTAAGAAGAAAAAAAAAGAAAAAGGAAAAATAGGTATTGGTCTATTGACCAAAGTTAGGGAGTTAGGGACGTGACTTTGCAAGTAGGGGCTTACTTAGTCCTGTCCAGCCTATTTCTTAGATGGGCTAGCAAAGCCCAACTACTTGATATTCCTAGAAGATAAAGAAAGTTTCATTGTTGGGCTATAAACTCATTCGTCGTGAATTAGCCAGATTCATAAACCTGGAGTAAATGGTTACCCAGATAATCAAGCTCTACTCTCTGTTTGGTAAGAGAGGTGTATAGAAAATTACCAAAACATGACCTTGGAAAACAGTAGCTTGGGTATGAATTAAAGGATACTAGTTTAAGAGTTTTGTGTGGATTTGAATTTTACCAATTGACAATCTTTTTGGTAAACTTTTTTTATAATAATATTGTGTTATTATTTTTTTTATAGAATGCTAATTATTAAACGTTTATATTTTGATCGTTTAGTTTTGTTTAGGACAACTATAATTATATCAAATGCTATCGATGTCTGTTAACTTCATATTTTACATAAATAATTTACTTAACATGCTCTGTACAATAATTTACTTAACAAGCTCTATCTAAAATAAATAAATAAGCTTCTTCCATCAATTTTAGCAAATTATTTCCAACAAAAGCTACCATCCATCTATCTATAATGACAAGCCAGATAATTTGGTTTAGCAGTCCTAGATTAGGTTGGGTTATGATCCTTAGGTTGGTTTTAGTAGCAACTATAGTTTCCTAAAATTTTGATATTTTCACAATTAAAATCTTTGGTTCGTATTCATTTTATTAGGGTTGACGGAACATTTAACTTAAAAATAAATTTTAATTGCATCGATTAAGATTTTTAAAGGATAACTAGTTTAAAATATGTTATTTTCTCAATGTTTTTGCAAGAATTAATTAGTTCTATTAACCCTAATGAAATGAAGATTTCTAATGACGTACAATCCTCCCCCGTGGCTGACATCATCCGAACCGTCAGAGCCTATAGGTTTGGCCTGAACCAGACTTGCCCTGGCCCACTCTCTGTGGATCATGAATGAGCCACGTAGATCCACAATTCTATGGACTGGTGTTCAGAAATTTAATAGACTGCATGCTTCATGCAACCCGTGTGAAAACCCGTGTAGGTTTAGGGGATGTACGGATGAAGCAGACCCAAAGGGTGGAGGAAAATTACAAAATAAAATCCGAGTTTTACCAAATTAACTTCAAGTGGTTAAGGGGGTTTTTCAGTTTAAATCCTACTTATTTATGCCCAGTTTGGCATAGGATTTTTTTATTTAATTAGAAAAAAAAAATTAATTTTACGCGACAAATTAACTAATTTTTTTTATCTTTAGTGAGATATTTTGTAAGTTTGAATAAAATTTATATTTTTAAATTTATCTCGTCAAAAGAAATCGAAAAAGTATAAAATTTTAAATTAACGATAAAGAGGTTTACTAAAAATTAAAAAAATTAAAAAACTAATGCTGCTAAAAAAAATCTTAAAGAAACCAAATCCAAACAAGGCCTTTCATATCACATCAATCCCAGGTTTGAAAAATCCTTCGCTGTAAATTTCAACAAATTAACTTAACCATATCAAAAATTACATAAAAAGAAGAATTTGGAAGAGTCCTTGAGTTTAGGATTTTACTACGTTCCAAACTTCAAAATACTACGTTCCTAAAATTTATGTAGTTTTGAAATTTCACTGTTCAACCAAAACTCGGAATTGGAATAACTTGATGCCGATTTTTAGAAGTTCTTCTTAATAGGATCAGACTCTTACCAAAGGTCATTAATTCAGTGAGGCATCCAAAATTTTAACTTTCGATCGGACAGCAAAAGGATATGCAGGCTTAATGAAGAAATTTTGAATTTTTTTATTAACACTAATATCTTCATTTTTTTAATGATCTCTAACCGTTCCTATAAATTAATTTTTATTTTTTGAAGTCTATGAATTGAGTTACGAGTTAGTTATTTTATTAAATCCTTTAAATTTGTATCAATAGAGGTGCGAAATATAATTTAAGAATGTAAAATCTTATAATTTTCAAATTGTAATATATTATTAAGTTCTTTTAAAAAAGTTTTAAGGTTGTGATTGCCCTTTTACGCCCCTAGGTTATCAATTTCGAAGATAAAAATATATATCCCCCAATTAATAAATGAAAATAACTTGTTTAAAAACATCATGAAATGAAGGATGTTTCTAAACATGTGTGTTAACCTGGTGACACATACATCGCTTACATGAAACACCAAAGCTTAGTATATTTTCTTGAAAAATTACAATTCCACTTATATTGTCAATTGGTTTTAGATTTAACGTGTTAATCCTCTCTAACATGATATCATAACTAAGTCTTAAGTGGCTCTCTTGTCTCCTCGCCGCACCATTCTCAATCTCAACAATACAATGAATGCAAATGTTATGAGATGTGTATTGTAGTATTTTTCCGAACAAAAATATTAAAGAAAAAATGCATTTCTTAGTCCCCACACTTTGACAACATGATAACTACATACCTAAAAGAATTATTCAAAAAAAAAATGTATCTACAACATTCATTGTAGGCCAGACCCACATTACACTAATTTTAAATTTACTTCATACATTTTACTTTATGGATAATTGTTAAAGGTAAAAATGCCAGGTAACTAGCATTTTCAAAATTGTTGTGTAATTCCGTACCATGTTGAGGCCCATTTTTATCATGCCATGATTTGAAATAAAATAATTTTTTTAGTTCTTTTATTTTTTATATTTTTTTAAAAAACAAATTGTCAAGTTTTTCCCAATTCCTCGACAAATTAAGAATTTTTTTCAAAAGACAAAAATGTTCACAAAATACGAAATAATCCTGAACAAAAAAAAACAATGAAAGCTGGCATCTCATCAAACCACCTCCACCAAGGCTCGACATATAAACCATTTGTATTTGAGTAACGAACCAGCCGTCTCTACCTTCTAAAAACGGACTTTTCGGTTCCGTTCAAAGCATTTTAGGTCATATTTTGAGTTTATTTTGATAATTCAAATGAGTCATATTATAGAATATCATCGAGAACTTTAATATTATAAAGAATTACGGTGATCAATATTCTATCAAAATTAATTTGTATAACGATAAATCGATATAACTTTGAATGTCACATTTATTTATTAAGTTATAAAATAGTATTAAACAGATACTAATCAATTTAATTTTTACGATGAACTCGATAATATATATAATTTTAATTATTAAAATAAGTTCAAAACAAAACAAAACAAAAACAAAAACAAAAAACATTTGTGCAATCCATATTTGGACCGCATAAAAAGCATGTCCTTCCTTGTGTGACATATTTTAATTCAATATACTTGTATCCATGTGCACGTGTATTTTATATAATTTTATTCTGTTAAGCTTTTTAGGATGGGGGTGTTTTGTTGCATAGTAGAGTAGTAGTTCCCTTCCCGTTACCTGGAACGACAAAACTTGAGTCGGCGCTCTGTCCCAACCCACGGGACTTCACGTGGCATTTGTGGGCCAAACCTCGTAATTTTACATATTAGCCTAGACTCTCCAACATCGTTCTGTGTCGCCCACGTGAAATGGGCCCCATCAACTCTCTCTCTCTCTCTCTCCTGTACAGGTTACAACTTACCCCGTTCTCTCAACAACTGTATTATTTATTGGCCAATTCAATTCTTTAGGTTATTCATATATATAAAAAAAAATAGTAGTGACGGTTGTATTTTTTTTTATTACAGTCAATTTATTTAGATATTTTTTTTACTAAATTTTTTTATTACAATAAAAATATTTAAATAAATTTATTTTAATAAAAAAAAAATACAAAAGGGGAGCATCATAACGTGAATGAATTTTTTATTATTGGAATGTAGAATGATTTTTTTATTATTGGAATGTAGGAGACATTAAGGTTAAATTAAAAAGATTAATTGGTGATTAGTTATATATAAATTTTATATTTATGACGCATACATAAAGAATTTAAATTAGTCTTTTTACTATTTTTTCATCATTTAATTTTTGTGATCAAATTCATCATCTTATGTAATTAGTATCATTGCATATAAGGCGTGTATTCATCTTTTCTGGGTCTAAATTCTAAACCTGTAGCAATGAGTTTTTTTAAAAAAAATAAAAAATAAATATTTAGAAAGACTTTTTTTATTTTTTTTTCATTCTTTATATTTTTATTTTTCGATTTTACTTTTTACTTTTTACTTTTTTTTGTTCATCTTCAAAATAAAATTATTTTTTTTATAAAAATAATTCACTAAAAAAATATAATATATTACTTTTTTAATATTTTTAACTATTTTATTCAAGATAAATTGAAAAAATAAATCTTGACGAAAAAATAAA
>BRYF01000023.1:14702137-14704637 GCA_030159135.1 Actinidia polygama | reverse complement strand
ACAAGGGTGTGTACCATAAGAAAAGAGTTATGAATGCCTAGTGGTTTATCTTATGTAATTTTGGGGTAAGAGAGATAGAAGTTGTAGTTGGAGAAGAGCTTGTAATTTTTATTGTGTATAGTGAATTCTCTTCCTTACCATTGTGGATGCTGACACACTACCAAACTACGTAAATCTTTATACTGCGTGTAATTTCTTTTATTCATTTTTTTTATTTTTAAATTTTCGTAGATAATGGATGCATCTTGTTTTTGCATAACATAATTTACAATTTACTATCCGATAATTTCTACTACATGCCTGCGCCTTCTTTTAAGAGAGACAAAAGTTGTAACATGGGAGAGATAGTATTGAGAGGCAGTTTATAATTATTTTTGCTTATAATGGATTTTTTCTCTCATCTCAGTTGTGGATGTAGGCATAAAACTTTGTATTTAGTTTCTGCGTGATATTTCCTTTATTCGTTTTTTTTCTATTATGGTACATAGCTCGACCTTATTCTATAACAGTTTTGTTATTATGTTAAGTGTAATATTCTTGATCTAGCTTTTCTTTACTACTAATTACATGGAATTATAACATTGAAAAACCTCATTGTAGGCTTCATCTAGTCGAATATAAATGGTCCAAATAAGGTAGAGGAAATTAAAGAAATGAGGTTCGGAAATATTCTGTGCGTAAATTAATTTTTTTTTTTTTTTTCTTCTACCTCATGGGCAATCAAATATTGGATCACCGTGTATGAAAATTGCTTTCATTTGCTCACTTTGAAATGGTAATTGGCTCTTCCTATTCACCGTATCTGCTCGATAGAGAATTATTAGGTTTATAGATCGTTGAAACCAATTGAAATGTAAAGTACTCGCTGGTTAGTGAGATGTGTCGATTATAGCATTGATCAATTAGTGTTTGACACTTCAATCTGTAGTAAGCGGCTTGAACATTATTTTTCTTTAAAATGAATTGCTGGTATACAAAACAAAAGTATTTTTCTATCCCTTTTTTTATTTATTTATCAATTTATTGGTTTAGTGCAGATTGAAGCACACAAGATCAGAAGCCCTAGCAAATGTGAGACTTGTTCTCGTAAATAAGGATTGAAAGATGAGCCTATGTTGGACTTTCCGGCATACTAATCACGTTTGTAATGAATAAACTAATTAGCCACCCTAAAGTTATTGAAACTTCATGAATCATCATATCCTTCATTTCTTTTGAAGTCAAGCGTAATTAAAACTCCAAAGCTTTGTATACATACCCAGCAAAAGTACGTACTCTACAACGATCAAGAAATATAGAAAGAAGATTTACAAATACGGTCAATTACACATTTACAAGGGGCATACCTCAACCATGACATAACATGGTCACAGCTAAACAAAAGAAAACTTACTTTACCAGCCTTTTTTTAGTGGTTTCAAAAAACCGAGGAGCTCATCCAAATGCATGACCAATACGTGTGTATTCTAACTCACGGTTGTCTATTCAAATACACGATGTATCTGGATTTGGAAGTTATTTAATCCCTAGTACTTGGAAGTCTCTCTCTCTGTCTCGCGTTTGAATGCGTATTGGAAACTCATACTTCGTTTTTGGCATTTCATTCCTATCAAGTTTGCTCATTCCCTACATATGGGGTCATCCTTAGAGAAAACTTGTATTGAGAGAGAAAAACTACTTATATATCTTTTGGGCCAGGGTTTGCAGAGATCCTTTCAAACTCTGTAGGTTGCAAAGATCCTTCGTCTCGTGAGTTGTAGTGCGGT
This sequence comes from Actinidia polygama, assembly GCA_030159135.1. Taxonomy (NCBI): domain Eukaryota; kingdom Viridiplantae; phylum Streptophyta; class Magnoliopsida; order Ericales; family Actinidiaceae; genus Actinidia; species Actinidia polygama. Next base: position 14,702,871 of record BRYF01000023.1, on the reverse strand, counting down.
GAGAATTGAGGTTCAATTGGAATAAGCATAACATGTGGAATTACGCAGTCACTGCTCAAATTCCACTCTATCGATTCGTGAGTTGAAGCTTGGTGAGTCGTGGAGATTGTAAGGTTGCAAAGATCCTTTGAATGTCTATCGGTTGCAAGTCTATATTGTCCGGTGAGTTACGGCTAGGTGAGAATGAAGGTTCATTTGGAAAAAGCATGTAGAATAATGCGGTGATTGCTCCCATTGCACACAGGTGGATTCGTAAATGGAATCTTGGTGAGAAACGAAGATCGTAATTGCTGGTTTCGACAAGCTAATGGAAAAGTAGATTGACAAAGTACAAGGACGATCAATCGTTGTGATAATTGGTAGGATTTCATGTTTAAGACGTTGGATATTCCAATTCGCCTCTCTTTATAAAATAAAGGATTTTATCTCTAAACGAACTCACCACGTGTATATGGAAAAAAAAAGACGACGCAGTACAAGAAGTCACTTGATCTTTTGTTTCCATACGACTTTCCTTTTCATTTGTTTTTTGGTAAGTTTCCATCCAGGACCATGGATTTATTTATAAACCCAAAATCAAGGATTAAATAACTTCACAGCCTTTGTATTTTGATAGTAATAAATTATAAAAACAATGAAAAGAAAATCATGTTTGTTTTACAAATTATGCAAAGAATTTTGATCAATCCTATTTCGCACAAATTGGTAAGAACAATGGCATAAGAAAATAACTG
>BRYF01000023.1:14567137-14569637 GCA_030159135.1 Actinidia polygama | reverse complement strand
GCCGCCATTGACATCCCAGTGTTTGGCGTCTCTGGACTCAACATGAACCCAAACCAATATTCATCACAATCTAAAACAAAATTTCCCAGCAAATTATATATTGCAATTTTTTAATATATATAATTATCACCGTCATGTACATTTTTTGTGTATGTTTAGAAACGCACTCTTGTTTCTAATCGATAGGAGGCAGAAAGAAAAATCTATAATATAAATCACAATTCATTTTGATTCTCAAAACTATCTTCTCCTATTTACGATTGAAATTTATTTGAGTTAATTCAACGGCTCAAATTTCACTTGAGACTATTTTTCTTCTTCCAAAAAATATCATTTCTATTTTTTTAAAGGTGTGAGATCCACATAGATTCTTATTCAATGGACAAAAAATCTCTAAAGCTGGGCATATTTTTTATTCATTGAATTATTTGTGGGTGGGACTCACAATAAAAAAACTAAAACACATCTTTCTTTCTCCCTCATTCTTTTTAAATTAGCAAAAATTTTTTCAAAATCATTATGTTTTTTAATTTATTATCTATTTTGTAACAATATATCTCTTCGTATATGCATGCAATGTATCTTTTGTTTGACGTTTATATCTTATCTGTTTTTTAAATTTTAAAACTAACGAATACGTCTAAGAAGTGATTTTTTTTTATGTATTGTCTGTGGACACGCACGGACAATTACTAGTGAACGTATATATTATCACTAAATATGTATATATATGAAGAATTCTGTGGTTGTGCATGTCCAAATTCACAGCCCCACTTGTTGAAGCAGCATGATTTTCCACTGTAGTGACGCCTACTGGAATTGTGTGGTGGCCGTCCATTTGGAACAGAAACAAAGAAATTCTTTTCAAAGGGACCCGCTGTTTGATGGATGCAGTTTTTGTATCATCCATCACATGAATGGTCGTATGTGATTGGAACATCACCATACACAACCGCCATGAACTAATCTTTCATCTGCTTCAATTACCAAAATAACCCTATGCATAAAAAAGGAATGCCAGACGAGGTACCCCTTTTGGAAGAATATTTCATGGTGCTTGCATAAATACAAAACCCAAAACTTTTCTGATGGATTTGAACTTTGAAGAGTCATGTACATGAAAACTATTTTTTGTGACCTCTCTCTCTCTCTCTCTCTCTCCACATGATGATTGTTTTGGAGAGGCTCCATGGTATGATTGTGAATGAGGTACAAGTTTTGCATATGGCCACACCTCTCACAGTTGCTAGAGCCTACCATAAATAAGTTTGTTTTTTACTGTGTGTTTATACATATATATATATATATATGCGCCAAAATTAGATCAAATGGTGATGGACCTATAAGAGTTTTAGTAAAATGAAATTTAAAAGGAGCCGATGGTAGGAATTTTAGAAGAAAATAAAAGATATGATAGGTTATAAAATACTTAAGATAAAATATACAAACTTTAATGAGGGCAAAATTAAAAGGGTAAACTGAACTTTGCCCTATTAACATATTGAGAAATTTCTATTTTGTTTAATTAATAATTTTTCTATTTTACCCTTTTAACTATATAAATCGTTGCAATCAACCCCAACATCCAATATTCATTTGCAAAGTGAACAAAAATTGCCACGACACGTGTTGATTCAACCCGAATTTAGGGTCACACTATATTAACATCATAAAAAAAATATCTAAATTTAATATTTTTTGTCTCGTAGATCGCACAGTAAACGAAGAGAGAGAGAGAGAGATCTAGAAATCGAATAAAGTAGAAGACACTCAATAAACGAAGTAGAGATATTTAGATAATATTAAACAAAGTAGAAGACAAATCGAAGTTGAATATTTTCTATGACGTTAACATGGATTATCCTTAGATCTCTCGTTTATTTTGTAGATAATTGTTAGATATTTAAATTGATTGCAATGTTTTATATAGTTGAGAGTGTAAAGTAAGAAAATTATTAGTTAGGAGAGCAAAATAAAAATCTCTCAATATTTTTAGAGAGCAAAGTGCAGTTAATCATATTAAAAAAATTTCAAGGGTCATGTGCCCCTCCTCCGCGTAGGGTGGCTTCCCTTTAGCCACGGATCCAGGGCATGTCAGAACGAACGCTGCTCCAAATTTTATTTTTATTTAACTATTAAAAATTTTGAATTGTATAAATTTGTCCTCTGAAATTCAGAATTGCTATTGTTTCCTAAATTACAAATTTTCTATTTTGTATTGTACCCGTGTAGGTGGGGGCCTGGCGCTCAAATTTGAGTCCTGCAATTACCAAAAACTTGGATGAGGTCCACGAGGCAATAATGCATGGGTAAATCATGAATTAAACTCATCAAAGAGCATCAAAACTTAGAGGAGTTTTAAGTTTGAAATTATAAGATGCCAAGTACCTAGACATTGGGACCCACCAACAATCTTTTCATAGCTGGAAATTAATAATGGAAAGGAAGATTGTCTTCGCACGAGAAAAAGTTAGTAGTTGTTGAATCATATCTCTCGACC
>BRYF01000023.1:14539637-14544637 GCA_030159135.1 Actinidia polygama | reverse complement strand
ATAGTGTGTTATGCATCATTGTGGTTAATGTTATATCACTTTGTTGTAATAAAAAGTTGTGATATTTTTTATTACGAATAATTATGGTGAATATTATGATCGATTGTGATAATGAGAGAGAGATTAATGTGGTAAATAAGATTGAGATCATTGATATGTCAAAAGGGCATACTTGTTATTTCATATAATGAATGCCTACTCCAGGGAGCTTCGAAATGTAAACCAAAATGGTCTTGGTACAAACCCATTTCAAAGTACAAACTATCTTATTTTAAAGGGTTTGATTTTGCCTCAATGCAAACCATATATTTCCAATTCTATCCCCCACCTTCAACCTCTATACCCTAGGTATACTCGATACACCCATCACAACCACCATCCTCCCTACCTTCCGCCACTACCTCCACCAATCCCCGGTCCCCAGCATCCTTTCCCACCAAGTTCAACCCCTCCTTCCCGCAGCGCCAAGGCCAAGACCAATTTTTCCACCGCTTCCAAACTCATCACCACCGCCAATCACATTAAGACCGCTGTGGCCGTTGCTCGGAGCACCAACCAGAGCAGCACCGTCAAGTCCTTGAGCTACACCTCACCGATTTCCGCCGTCCCCCTCCTCTAGAAATCGCTCGATCCCATCTCGACAGTGTAGTCTTGCACTCCAATTGTTACTCCGTCATAGACTTTGATTCTTCGTCAGGCGACGCTTCTATCTTGTTTAGCTTCATAATAGTTGTTAGAAGAAATTTATTTATATTGAATTGAGTTGATTAAGAATACATACGAGTCTTCTTTATATAGAGAAAAATATAAAAGGAATAGTTTACATAAGGAAACAATAATAAAGTAGTATATCAATTAAGAAGATGTTCAGAATATATTTTGTATCAAAATATATTTTCAATACATTCTAACTATATATAAAATATATTCTAATATCCCTCCTAAAACTCAAGTTGGTTTCCTCAAACTTAAGTTGGTAAACGAGAAACAAACTTGAGTTTGGATACAAGATCTCGAAAGCGGGTGCGTGGGCTTGTGGATGCGTGGACGCGGATCCATGGACGAGGATCACGTGGCTCGTGGGCGCGTTGGACCCATGGGCACGTGGATGAGGGGCGCGTGGCGCGTAGATGCGGGGTGCATGGACGAGGGGCGCGTGGGCGCGTTGGGCGGATATGTTGGTCGGCGGGTAGTTCTTCGCCGATGGTGGTCTGGATATGTTGGTCGGCGGGTTGTTCTTCACCGTTAGCGGTGGGTCGTTCTTTGACGATGGTTAGTGGAAGGAAGAGATTGAGAAAAGAACCAGGGTGGGTGGTCGGCGGGTTGTTCTTCGCCGATGGGTGGTCGGTGGGTTGTTCTTCACCGAGTGATGGGTGGTACAGAGATCTTTGAGTTGTTTTTGTAGGAGGAGGCTTGTTTGGGATAGAGAGGCCATCGAAGAGAGAAGAAAATCTAGAGAGAGATGGGAACTCTTAATGGGTGCCAAAAGGAAGAGAAAAAATGTGGGGGGAAAATGAAGAGAAAAAAAATATCGAATAATTTTCTAGCGACAACAGAGCCGTCGCTGGCAACGGAAGTGAAGGGCGAAGGATTATGCCACTAGACGTGGCTCTGTTTTTTTATATTAAATTGAGTTGATTAATAATACATATGAGTCCTCTTTATATAGAGGAAAACCTAAAAGGAGTAGTTTGCATAATTAAACAATAATAAATTAAATAAAGTAGTATATATTTTAATAATAGCATTTGGTTCTATCTCAAAAATAAGTTGTGGTGTCCCTTTCCAAAAGGCAATAAATCCTATGAATAAAGCCAGATTTGCCATGAAATTCTTCCAAAGAAAATTCCTACCCAGTTTGGAATGCTTCTTTGAACCCCCTTTTCAGAGAGAGAACCCAGGTGATGAATCAATGGGCAGAGAAGTATTTATGTAAATAACATATTTATATCCTTTTCATTGGTAATTTTCAGATGCTAGAGAATGGTGGTTATGGTGGCTTGTGGTGATTGCGGCGGCTGGGGGTGGTATGATTGGATGATTTGGGTGGCTTTGTTGAGAAGTGAAGGTTGGATGATTTGGGTGGGTGTGCTTAGAAATGATTTTTCTGTAATGGTAATTTTATTTAGGGCTAAAATCGTATTAATTTTTTGATTTGTACAAATACCAAATTGGTTTGCAACTTTGCATTTAGAGGATTTGATTAGTTTTATATTAAAACTACGCCGTTTTACATAATATAGCATAATAAACTCAATAATTGTTTATTTTTTCCGCTCTTCTTATTTTTTGTCATCTATCTAAACTTTATTTTTTACAAATGTTTGATTATTTCACTTTCTTGGCAATTGATAGGAACTGAAATAAAGGAAAATCGAAATTGCAACTTGTAATCGTAGGTTTAATATTGAATCTGATGATCATGGGGCTAAAGTATTCACGGTGCTACGTGTGTACCTTTTGGACACATTCTTTCACAATGTATTGGTTTCGTCGTAGGGGTTCACTTTGGGACTCATGTACACACATTCTTTCACAATGTACCGGTGGGTTTCATTGTGGGACTCATATCTTATGATCGAAAAGGGTATGTCTAGAATTCTTTTTTCATAATGAATCGGTCTCGCAAGGGTATATTTGGAGTTCTCCTTTTACAATGAATCGGCCTCGTTCGTAGGGGTTTCACTGTGGAAAACCTTATTTATGAAAACGGAATATTTACAGTTGTGTCATGTAGAAAGGTACGTGATTTTTATTTATTTATTTATTTTGAGCATAAAATAAGCAGTCTAGGTTCTATGCCGAACTAGGCGACCCCCTGAGCTCCACTAGCACCCAAAACCCGGCCGCTATACCATGATAGCTACCTTGGCGATGTACCTCGAGACGGAATCTCGTACATGGACCTCGGTAGACAACCTCGGTGACTTGGATTTATGGATATAAAATGAATAGATTACACATCATCTTATTCAAGAAGTATAAAATTTATTTCAATTTTCTATTTTAAGTCTACACTTCAAGGGTGGATTTGATAGTTTGAGATTGATGGATTTGAAATAACTTTATGAATACACTTATTTGACATCCTTGCATAAATGATCTACATATTCATGTATGTTACCTACAATTATATCTTCACCAGGGTTTAATGATTTCTATTCAACCTTCACTTTAAAATTATCAATCTATCTATGTCTATCAGTTAACTTCCCTACGATTAAACCTGAAAGACCTTACCGATCAATAAGAAGAAAAAAATCCTTCATTTCAAATCCACTCATTTTAACATAATTTCAACCATTTCCTCAATTTAGCTTTCCTAATCATTTTGTTTGTTCAGTTAAGTTTGCATATCAAAAAAATACAATATAGCTTCCCCATATCATTGTGTTAGCATAGTTAAGTTTCCATATGAAAGGCATACAGCGTATCAAAAAAGTTTCATTTTCCGGATGATTTTTCTCATAAACCAAGCAGAGGATTGATTTTGTACCTTGTGGAAAATCATCAATCTATCTCCAACAGTTAACTTTCCTACAATTTTTACAAAGTTCAACCTTGAATTCCTTCATTTCGAATCCTGCTCATTCAAACCAAAGCTTAATATTTCCCTTCCTATATCATCCTGTAATCATTGTGTTAGCTCGGTTAAACATTCAATATCTTCTATTTCTTTCCATTTTCCGGATGAGTTTACAAGAAACCAAAGAGAGGATAGATTTTGTACCATGGAAAGTAACTGTCCTAAATTTTTACAGAGTTAAACCTTAAATCCTTTCATTTCAAATCCACTCATTCCAACTGAAGTTTAGCCTTTCCCTTCACATGTCATCATGTAATCAAACAATAGTAAAATTTAAATTAATCAAAAATAAAATATCCAATTTTGAATGAGGATGAATTTTTGTAGGTTTTCTTTAAAATAATAATAATTTTTAATGACCAAAAAAATAATAAAAAATTGCACTAATGACGAAAATATTCAAAAAAAATAAATTATTGCTAACGTTGTTGATTTTTTCTATGAAAAATATTCTAAATATGCTTGTCAAAATATAATATTTTTTATATTTATCAAATAAATCCTGAATCATTGGTTTTTCGGTGAATCCAATCAAACACGAAACGGTTATCTACAGCAATTATATATAAAAAAATATAATTCTAATATAAAATAATATATTTTTGGTGTATTAGACCTTTCCATTACATTGGGCGTAATGGAGAGATCATAATCAGCATTTAGAAGCTTCCCTTCTAACATGCCCTCACGTGGGCTTGCCCGCCATTTCCAGGTGCTGGTCCTTAATGTTGGGCCTTACCCGCATGTTGACCGACCCATTTAAGTTCGGATGCCCGTTAGGCCTATTACAAATATATAACTATTTTTTTTTGTTTTTACTAGAAAATTTTTAAAAAAACTAAATTAAAAAAAGGGTCTGTACTGAAATAATAGTCGTATTACATTTGTGCACCATATTTGACTTTATTTGATTTTAAATATGTTGAGGATATAAATAATAAAATTATTTTATTTCAAGATTTTAAACTTATGAGAGTAATTGGTGATCTAATATGTAAATTACAAATCTACGTGTTCCGACCTCATTGTCTACCATCTATTTTTTGGTCGTCATTTAAATGGTCAAATATTACAGCATGTAAAAGAAACGTGATGCTTGAATATTCTGGGGTTTGTGGCTTTAAATTCTATATAGATGGGCTATGTATTTACATGTATTTCTGTTTCTAAACACAATGTTTTACCAGAACAAGTAAAAGCATAAAAGGAGTCTATTCAAAAATCTTAGGTCACATTAATTTAATTTAATTTCTTGCAAACATGTCAAGTTCACACAGCCTTTTAAAAGGGATAATAATTTTTACACTCTTATTTTCTTTAATTGTATTCTATTTTTTTTCTTTATTAAGGTTAATTTACTTAAATGCTTACTTTATTCAAATATTGTCACGTCATAAAAGGATATTTGTGTAAA
>BRYF01000023.1:14524637-14527137 GCA_030159135.1 Actinidia polygama | reverse complement strand
ACATAATATTAAAAAAAACTCATATTTTAGCCAATGTCACGTAAAAAAAAAAAAAAGTGGAGCATTTGAGGTGAAAACGAGCTAAAAAATTAAGCTCAAACCAGGCCTAAACATTGTTGGACATTGGATCTGATCATGAAAAAAATTGCAATTAAACCCATGAACTATGGAAAACTTATTCTCGGATAACGTGGTTACAACTAAAATGCTTACAAAGTACTGTACCGTTTTTTGGCCGAAACATAACATTCCAAAAATATGACAACTTTGGTTACAACAACGTATGGTGTACAATGTTCTCCATTTTTCTACCATTTAAAAGAAAGAGAAAAGAAAATGCTAATCAACAGACACATTGGGTGGTGATTAAGTATCTAAAAGTGTATTAAAAATATAAAATTTATATTGAAAAATATTTTTTTTTACCATTTTGTGTTACTTAACCACCGTCCAATGAATTCGAGGCGGGGTGAGCTATGAGGTTTTGGGGTACACAATTATACTTTAATTTACAAAAACTTTGTTTGTTATCGTATTGATTATGACAATTACATTCTTTATATTTGCACTCAATTATATTTTAAATTATAAAAAATTAGTTTTTATTTAGTACAATAGTCAACTATTAACACAATTTTTTTTTAAGTTGTATAATATATTAAAAAAAAACTCCAAATTCAATGTGTCGTCGACACAATCAGACCTGAATTAATTGGATAGGAATAGATATGAGGTTGGGCATGACAAACCCAATAAGATTTTGAAAGAGTATGAAATTGAGTAAGTAAAACTCAACGAGTATGAGTCGAATATAAGAGAAGAATAATAAAAATGAGTTGGATTTAGAGTAGGCGAGCTCCATCCCACACCCAATCGGATCCGTTACCATTAAAATATAAATTTGTACTAAAAAAATTAATTATTTGTGACATTTTTTTTTCCAGGCCAACAAGAAATTTATCTTTCCGAGATTTTCGGACACAATCGTTCTCTTCTCCTTTGCGGGTTTTCACTGACTTTGACCATGGCTCCGTACACTAGAAGTTTCAGGCGGGCTCTCCTGTACCGTTAGATTACCCTCTAATGACTTTGACCAGATCTCAGCCGCACTCATTGAAATTTTACAATTGGGAAAATTTAACTAATCTCCCTGAGGTTTTTAGTAAATATAGACAACTCCTGTATAGTTTCATAAATAGCACTGATATCTCTTTCTTTTGAAACTAATGTCAAGATTCCTCCTGAAGTTAATTTTGTATAAAAACAACAAGATTTTCATTTGACTTTTGATTTAGGATTTTCAAAAAAATTTACTCAATGCACCAATTAATATAAATAAATATTCTCTCTTTTTTAAAAAAATATGGATAAATTTATTTTTTGGTATGTTTAGATTTAGAGCACTTAAAAAGTAAATATTTAGATTATTTTTTTAAAGTTTTTTTATCAATAATAAAGTTTTATTTTTTAAGTATATTTTTATTAAAAGTACTTAAAAAGTAAATTATTTAAAATAAATATTTTCTTAAAAAATTACAAATTGATGAAAAACTATAAATGATTTAAAAATAAAATATTTATTTATTTTAGGGGAAAAAATTTTAAATTCTAAATTAAATGAAAAGTTTGTCATTTTTGCATAAAAATTTACTCATACAAAAATCTTGACATTAGTTTCAAAATTAAAGAATGTCAATGTTATTTCTAAAATTACATAAGAGATAGTTGTATTTGTCAGAAATATCAGGGATGTCAATTAAATTTACCCTTTAGGAGGGTTGGGTAAATTTCACTTATATCAATTTTGACAAATACAGCCGTCACCCTTAGAGTTTTAAAAATAACACTGATCTCTCGTACTTTTGAAACTAATATCAAAATTTTCCTCTACTCATTTTTATGCAAAAATAATAAAAAAAATTACCTTTTGATTTAGGAATTTTAATTTTTTTCTTAATACACCCATTAAGATAAATTAATGTTTTCGTTTCTTTCTCAAAAAAAATATTTATTTTTAAACTATTTTTTATCAATAAATATTTAAAAAAAAATAATTGATCTAAATAGTTTATTTTTTTATGTATTGCTAATAAAAAATATTTAAAAAATAAACTTTTGTTATTAATTATTTTTTCTTAAAAAAAATCTAAATATTTTTCTTTTTAAGAGCTGCTAATCTAAACATACTTAAAAAATAAACTCTTTTTTAATTATTTTAAAAAAATAGATAATACTTATTATTTTAATGGATGTATTGAGATTTTTTTTGGAATCCACAGATCAAATGACAAGTTTATTATTTTTATAAAAAAAATGAACTCCAGTGAGAATTTTAACATTTGTTTCAAAAGTAAGGAAGTTTAATATTATTTTTAAAAATACAAGGGAAGTGGTTGTATTAATTTATTAGAAACCAATGAAATTTACCCTTTACAATATTTACTTTAAATGGTGTTTGGAGGGCAGGAATCAATGGTTAGGAATGATAATCCCATTCCCA
>BRYF01000023.1:14477137-14482137 GCA_030159135.1 Actinidia polygama | reverse complement strand
ATGAAACTAGAGTTTATAAATAAAATTTTTATTATTGGACAATATTGCCCTCCCTTTATAACCTAGAATATAAAAGACAAAAAAAAATCAAAACCAATCTCAGCCTCTCTCTCTACTATAGCTGAACCACATCACCGCCATTGTTGCTACAACAACACTATCATCGCCATGCCACACCATCATCGCTATCATCTCTCTCTTTCTCAGATTTGAGATTTATAACACCGTCACGACTTTTCACCCCACCCCACCCACCCACCCCGGCAACCACACCGCCATTACTACCTCTCCGAAGTTGAAGTTGTTGCCACCATTGTCTTTCCTTCATCTCTTTCACTCTGATCTAAGATCTATAACGTCGCCATAGCCTACCACCACCACTGTCTGTCTCCACCAGTGTCAAGTCCCTTTCTTTCTCTAAACATTTTGTATTTCTTTCACATGTGTTGGTGTTTATTTTTGAAAAAATTATTAAAAGTTCAGAGTTAAATTTATATGTTCAAAATAATTAAGTTTCTCTGCAATTGTTAAATTATATGTTCAAACAATTATGTTTATCTATAACACTTAAGTTTATCTGTTTGAACACTTAATTTTATTTGTATTAACAAAGTTTATCTGTTCGAATTATCCGTTAAGTTTATGTTCTTATTTGTAATAGCTAAATTTATTTGTTCCAATAGTTAAGTTTATTTATTTGAATAACAAAGTTTATTTATGTTCGAACAACAGTTAGTCGAAGTTTGTTGTGGTATAAAAATGGTTAAACGTTTTAGTTAAGTTTTATTGATCAAAATAGTAAAATTGATTGTTTGAAATAGTAAACTTCATAGAAGTTGAGTTTTATTGTTTTGAAATAATAACAGTAAAAATTTATTATTTGACTTTCCTGTGAACTTTTAAATAGTAAAATTTATCTCTGAAAAAGATCGTCTGAAAAGTTGCCTGGCGAAAATTAGCCTTCGACCACCGGTGGTTGTTGTTGAAGAAGGTAGGAATGGTAGGGTTGGGGTGTAGTGAGAAATAACTAGAGATGTAAAGAGTACGAGATTATTTTTGTCAAATGTGATAAAAAATAGTTTTGACTTTTGATTTTTGTGACATGCGTTAAATGTATTAGAAGATTAGTCCAATAGATCTTAGAGTAAAACTCCCTTTAAAAAATAACTTATTTAATTTCGAGTAAAAATATTTTTTATTTTTTTTATTTTTTCTTATTTTTAGTAATTTTACATATTTTTTTTATCAAAATATAGTAAAAAATAAAATAAAATTGGTCGAACTTGAAAAAAAAAACCAATGAAGATGAATATTGTTTAAAGTTGCCAATGTGTGAAAATTAATTTTTTTTTAATCAAAATTTGGAATAAAAAAATCCACTAAATAAAAAAAACTAGCTTATTTTGAGTAAAAATAATTTTATTTTTTTATTATTTTTTTTACATTTTTTACCAAAATTTATTTGAAAAATAAAAGAAATTTGATCGAACTTGAAAAAAATACTAAAAAGAAATACTACTTTTTAAAGTTGCCAACGCGTGCCTGCCACGTGCAGATGAGATTTACGAACTCATTGGGGCCCATATTCGCTTCGGTCCAGTCTGTGTTCATCAAGCTGCTTATTTCTACAACTGTTTTGTGGTGGGCCAAAAGTGGTGGGCCTGGGGACCGGAGCCCAGGATCTAGCTGGCTTGGTCTCATTTGTCTGTTATTATTATGTTATTTTTTCATTCATCATAATTATTTATAACCGACCAGCAATCACTACGATAGCCCTTGATATTGTTCACATTCACGGAAATGCCACCAACGTCACGCGCACACACACACATGGCTGGCATGGGACAAGGACATGGCCATTTATTATTTTAGGCTTAATTACATAAACACCCTCTTAATCATCATCTTTATCACTTTTATCGTCTTATTTAAAAAATAAATTATATTAACCTCATTAATTATTTAATTATATAATTTACACCCCCTTAATCATCATTTTTTTCATTCTCACCCTTTTATTTAAAAAGCAAATTATATTGACACCATTAATTATTTAAAAATATTCTCCCTTTTACTACTAATATTTTTGAAATAGTGATAAATATCGATCATGTGTTGTTCATGTGCTTAAATTAAATGCCCTTATATCTAAAATACTATTATTTTTTATAAAAAATAAGTCAACACTCCATATAAAGACTTATACAGTCATTGTGAAAATAAACACAACTTTTATTAATAAGATTTTAAATAAAGGGTTGATTTATTTTATTTAAAAAATAAGAATATTTTAGACTTAAGTGTATTTAATTTAAAAGTACATAGACAACACGTATTTGATTTTTATCACTATTTTAAATAAATTAGTAATAAAATAGGTGTAAGTGATACAATTAAATAGTTAATGGGGTCAATATAATTTACTTTTTAGATAAAATGACAAAAGTGATAAAAGACGATAGTTTAAGGGGTGTTTATGAAAATTAAGCCTTTATTTAAAAAAAAAAAGATTTGTAGCTTTTTTGAATTATTTGAAAATTTTAAAATATTTGTGAAAAAACAATCTCACACTATATATTTTCATTTAATCGCAGAAAAGCTCTTAAATAAAATCCTTATACAACTTTTAAGAATCATTTAGAAATTTATTTCACAAAAAGCTATCTGACAATTTTTTTATCGCAACTTATAAAATGTTGCACCTGACATATTTACTACTTATTTTTAGTTTTTTTAAGTTAATAATTTAAAAAACCACAATTTAAATAAAATGTCAATTTGTAGGTGATACCAAATATGTCCAATATATGATGTTCTTACTTGATAAAAAAGGGAGAAAAAATAAAAGAAGAAGGAAGGGATAAGAAACCTCTGAATTTCTAACCAATTAAGAGCCACTTAAAAGACAAAAAACTCCCTCTAAAAGCCTATAAAGAAGTAAAAATTCTTAGTTGTATTTATATCAATAATTTAAGGAAGTATTTGTGGAGAAAAAAGAATAAATAAATAAATTTAGCGTTTGATTCTTTTCCTTTTTTTTGATAACTCGGTATCCGGTTTACTGGACTGACTAATTCGGACGACCAATCCCACCATAATGAAGGGGCCCACTTAAAGTTTGGATAAAATTCCATACGAACTGGTCCCTACACATGAATTAATAGTATGCGGATAAGAGTCGAATTTTATAGTCTCAGACCAAAAGTTTTTTGAGACCTTTGATGACTAAGTAACTACCACTTGCACCAACCCTAGAGTTAAATTTACCGTTAAATTCAATAATATTTTTATTTCTTTTGTCATTTTTTTAATCCAAACAAAGATTTAAATGTTTAGTAATGGAAACCAAACCATGGAAAATGGCAAAAGTAGGTTTGAACGGCAATAGGGGACTTAAGATTTCACGTGGAACAGACTCTAACGTCACCCATCAGTTGACAATGGACTTTTAAAAAGATCTCAAACAATACAAATACACAAGTTTTAATTAAGAAAGTTAGTGTATTTAACTTTCTTAATTAAATATATATATATATATTTTTGTTGTATTTGTTTGACTTAAATCTAGTTAATCCACCCCATAATTATAAACCATAAAATAAGACTAGAGGTTGCGTAGGTCGTGGTGATGATTTATTTATGTTTATTTTAATATTACTTTCTTTTTCCAATATATCTGTGTGCGTAAGATTGACTAATGAACACCCACCCACATATGGGTTAAATACAATATGGGTCCCCCAAGTATGCTTTTGGTGTTATTTTACTTCCCAATTTATTAATTGTGTTAATTTTGTACCTAAATTGTTTTCTCTCTTTCTCTCTACCTCCCTCCCTCAACACTCGTGCTTGAGGAAACTAATGTTTCTTTTTGTTTGGAGGTTGAATTCCAAGTATGGGTGTACGTCTTCATCGAAATGCCCAATTGAAGAGCCTCTCTCTCTCTCTCCCCTGCAAGTCCATGGTCTTAGAAGGCTAGGGAGTGAGGAGATGAGAAAATATGGTAGAGAGAAAGTGAGAGAAGACTTGGGAAGATGCTAGTAGCGAGGGAAGGAGCTTGATAGGTGGGGGTGGATTCCAATGGTAGTAAAAGGTTTGGGTGTGAGAGAAAGTTAGTTGGTGGGGGAGAGGGCCACAGGTGGTTGTTTGCGAGTGGGAGGAGGAGGTGGTGGATGAGTGGAAAGAAACGATGAAGTTGAAAGAAAGGGTAGTTTTGGAATAAAGGTGCAGGGATGCAGAGAGAAAAAATAAAAAGTTCAATTTTGTAAGTGGGTGTAATGAGAAAGTGGATATACGTAGATATTTTGCACAAATATTTTTCTCCCAACTACGTCTACGTTAAGTAGTTTAGGCTGCTTTATGATTATGGGACGAAATTGACAATCGATACATTAAGAATCAAAATGACAGTGTGCACATATTTTGGGGACCCATTGTATATATGTGTGTGTGTGTGCATTAACAAAATATTGTGTATATTATTTAGAATAATGATGATGTATTCATGTTGTCTTGAGTTCGTTTCTAGTTTCTAGTTTCTAGTTTCTAGTGGGGAAGAAAGACAAATAGACAGCAGAATGGATACTTTAAAGCGGGACGGCATAAGAGGGGTGCGTTGGTTACTTTTAATAATATTTTTCTTTTAGTTTTTGATTAATATTTTTATTTTTTTTCTGCGTGAATCAGAAAAATAAATCATTTTAAAAAAAAATATCAATAAGGACCAAATAAGACGAAAACACCAAATTCTGCAAGCTTGTGTGATCTACATGGCCTTGGATGAACCCAAAGAAAATTTTGAAGAAAAAAAAACTATTTTTTTAGTAGTAATACCTGCTAAAATATTTTCAAAATTATATAAATTTTCATTTATATCCTAAGATTAAGATTAAAATTAAAATTATATTTTATACATAACATATAAATTTACGTTTGGTATAGATGTTCGTCTTCTCAAGACTAAAATATTGCGCTCATTTCTATACGTGAGCTCATAAAAA
>BRYF01000023.1:14464637-14467137 GCA_030159135.1 Actinidia polygama | reverse complement strand
TAAATCAAAATTCAAGATTTGAACTTTAGAATAAAGCGGGTGAGTTTCGGGCCTATCTTGGACCCACATCAATTATTTAAATCATTTATCTTGTAAGAAAAAAGTTAAAAAAATTATTCATATAAAAGTCAAATTGATCGAATATTGGTAGTCACATGATTGATACACATCTATCTTAAAAAATAGGCAATTTATTCTAAAATATTATTCACACCACAATGACAAAAATGTTTCGATCCTATTGCTATATGAATGGTCATTTCAATGGCTTATATAAGATAATAAGTTCGAATTATCAATATAGCTTCAGAATGAACTCACAACTTATCAATTTTACCGCTTAACTTAAACCCTAACGCTTGTTTCTTGTGAAATAATAACATTTTCCATTTTTTCTTTTGTTAGGCGAATTAAAACTAGCAGACTCATTTGGCCTTTGCTCAATGAAGCTTACGTGGATGCCACTAGATTCGTCAAACATGTCTGTGCCTGTCAAAGTCTGCCCCCAAGGATTGGGTCACAATAGTCTAATTAAGTGTACTTTGTTGTTAAAAAGTGCAAAAAAAGGTTGACTTTGTTAAGGCTTAGGGTTTTGACCCTAAATGCTATGGTTAAGATCGTGGATGGGTTTAACCTCTCTCTTCTTTATGGGTTTGATTTTGAGATTTAGATCCTAATCAAGGCTCTCCTGATTTGTTAATGATGTTCGTGACACGTGCCCATGTTCAGGATCTCACATGGACAAGAGCAGAGCCAGATTAAATATTCAGTGGGGTTAAAAGAATCCGAATTTATGTTCAGCGGAATCAAAATAGCCAAAATTTATGTTCAGTATGATTAAAATTATAGAATTTATAAAATTTAGGATAAATTATTATTTTTTGTGGGGTCAAAATTTTATTTATTATAAATTATATGAAAAATATAGTATATATTTTTTCCAATAGAATCAATTAACCGCATTTGACCCCACGTGGCTCCGTCACTACATGCACTGCACGCACGTGGAAGGTTCTTCCTTTTTTGTTTTCATTTCAATTTTCCTCTTCCTTTTTTTTCCTAGTTTGTGTTATTTTAACTTCGGTTCACTGGACGGTGAATAATTCACATTGTCCATGAATATTTGTGTTTAGTGACTTTTTTTTTAATCTTTTAGCATTTTTTTTACTTTTTTTTGATACTTGATTAGAGACGTAAAAAAAAAAAAAGTCCACTAAATCGAAATTAATCCAAAACTAAAAAAAATAGATTTTTAATTTTGGATTAACTTAGATTTTAGTGATTTGTTTGTAAAAAAAATTACTTTTCTAATTCTTCTATAAATAAAAAAATAGGTAAGAAATAAATAACTCCAATGAAAAAAAGAAATAATTAAAAATTGTATTGAACAATAATTGCCTTAGGCTCTCCCTCTCAAATTAGGGAAACAAATCATGCTATACACCTTTGGAATAGGAATTTATCCTCCAAATATCTTCCGTACCTATTTATTACAGAGTGACACGTGTTCACTTTTTGCATCATGAGCTGAAATGATGCCACGTTGCCAAGCCAAGGAACGGCGACATTTTACATAAAGCCAGCTAAAAGCGGCTCTGCGTCCAATTTTTGTATGAATCTTTTAGGGTATCCCCTGAGGTATTGGTAAAATACAATTAAACCCTTTGTAGTTTAAAATTTACAAATTTATCCTTACTACGCAAGAAAGTTAACAACCTAAGTGAAATAACTAATTTATACCCAAACCTTATATGCATAAAGTAACAAAAAATAGGGGGAAAATGATCTCTCTATTTTTCTCTCAACAACACCTCTCGTAGCCATATGATATTTGTAAGAGAGAGAGAGAGAGAGAGAGAGAGAGGCGGCAATGCTTGGGTGACTTTGTGAGAGAGAGAGACTCACATTCAACTTCTAAAAAGCCAATGTGGGCATTTATAGAATTTCATAAGACGACATCAACATTTTCGCAAAAGACCTAACGGGAACTTCACAACAACAGGTTATGTGTTATGCAACAATTCACCTTAGGGGATGTTTTGTAATTTTTAAAATGTAAGGGTTTTGATTGTATTTGACAATGCCTCAGGCGAGGTATCTATATTTTACCCTAAAAAATTCAAACTGACAATGGACACACCGCCGCTGTTCGCGTTGGCTTCAACTAAAACGCCGCCATTCAACGAAAGGAATGCTTGGCTAGATAACGTGGCTTCATTTCAGGCCATGGATGTAAAAGGACACGTGTCTCTCTGTAAAGAAAAGTTTCGGAAGATATTTGGAATATGCAAAATAATCTTAAAATAACCAATCTTTCCTAATCAATGCCTTTTTTGAGAGAGAGAGAGCAAAATTAAGACCAGTCATGTTCTTTCATTTAATCACCCTCCGCTTTTCTCTCTCTTTTCTCACTTCGTTAAATTTGAAAGATGGTGACTGGTCCCAACAGACAGAGAAAGGGAGTGAATTCTACGTATCAGAGTCCACTTCCGCGAGGTTT
>BRYF01000023.1:14457137-14459637 GCA_030159135.1 Actinidia polygama | reverse complement strand
TCGAAATTAATCCAAAACTAAAAACTTTAGATTTTTAATTATGGATTAATTTAGATTTTAGTGACATGTTTGTAAAAAAAAAAATTTACTTCTCTAATTCTTCTATAAAATTATCATATTTTCCTAACCAAAATTATATAAGGATGTCCAACGGCAACAAGACATACCCACAAGCCCAACAATATGAACTTGCGTGAAATAAAGAACTCCATCTATAATATAATAGGTAAGAAATAAAAAACTCCAATGACAACAAGAAATAATTAAAACTTTTATTGAACAATAATTGCCTTAGGCTCACCATCTCAAATTAGGGAAACAATAATGCTATACACCCTTGGAATAGGGTTTGGATGCTCTCCAAAAATTAAGCGAAATAACTAATATATCCCCAGTGGCGGATCCACCATGTGCCCAGGGGGTCAGCTGCCCCCCTCAAGTTTTTTGCCTATGGTTTTAAAAATTATTTTCAATTTGCCCCCCCTAAAAAATTATAAATGCCCCCTCAGAAAAAAAAATTAACGGTTGCCCCCCTGAATAAAATTTCTGGCTCCGCCCCTGTATATCCCCAACCCTTATGTGCATAAAGTAACAAAAAATAGGAAAAAAATATGATCTCTCTCTTACTCTCAACAATACCACTCGTAGCCATATGATATTTGTAAGAGAGAGAGAGAGAGAGGGGGGGGGGGGGCAGCGATGCTTGGGTGCCTTTGCAGTGCGTGGTTGTACATTTTGTGTTATAGAGAGGCTGTGGGTGCCTCTAGTAGTAGTGGTGGTGGTGGTGGTGGTGGGTGGGTGGGGTGGGGTGGCTGAATGTGTGTGTGAGAAATAGAAGCACATTCAACTTCTAAATAGGCAATGTGGGCATTTAAAGAATTTCAGAAGATGACGTCAACATTTTCGCAAAAAAACTAACGGGAACTTCATGACAACAGTTCATTTGTTATGCAACTATTAACCTTAGGGGGTGTCTTGTAATTTCCCAAATGTGAGGGGTTTGATTGTATTTGACAATACCTCAGAGGAGGTATCTATATTTTATCCTAAAAAATTCAAACTAACATTCGACGCACCGCCGCTGTTAGCTTTGGCTTCATCTAAAACGTCGCCGTTCAAAAAAAGGAATCCTTGGCTTGGCACATTTCAGCCGATGGATGTAAAAATTGGACACGTGTCTCGCTGTAAAGAAACGTTTCGGAAGATATTTTGAAAGAGAATCCAACCCCCCTTGAATATGAAAATAATCTAAAAATAACCAATCTTTTCTAATCAATGCCATTTGAGAGGTTGAGCAAAAAAACTTCAAGACCCATCATGTGCTTTCATGAAAATCGCCCTCTGCTTTTCTCTCTCCTTTTTCACTTCATTAAATTTGAAAGATGGTGACTGGTCCCAGAGAGAGAGAGAGAGAGAGAGAGAGAGAGAGAGAATTCAACAAATTTCGATTATGTGTTAAGAGTGTTTAATATAATTATTATTATTTATTTTTAAAAAATAAAAATTTTTGAGAAGCTCTTCTTTTTTTATTCTTTTTCACTTCTTTTAATAATCAACTACAACAATCACCCCCTGTGTGGGCTAGAAGGTATTGTCCGGTCTCGTGGGGTTTATCATGAGCTTCACTTCAATGTCGTTCATTTTTAGTTTCAAATTTGTCGGTCGTCTGCAAAAAAATCAAATTGATTCGACAATCGTAGCTGTGTGATTTTGGTCATGCTTGTCTTCAAAAAAGAAAAGGAAAGAAAATTTAAAGTTGGATCATCTATTTATTTCAGAGACAAGCATGATAAAATCGTCTGGATATGACTATTGAATTAATTTGATATTTACATTACTGGTCTATACATTGAAATATAAAAAATGGACAAATTGAATTATCAAAATGGGGTCTTCCTGTGGACTCCGTAAAGCACCGTCAAGTTCAGATTTAGATAGGAAAACATCCACCTCTTTACCCACAAATTATCTAAAAACAGGTTTTCCCATTTTATTGAAATTTAATACTTTTTTCAATTCCTCTTCATTAGAGATATTTTAAAATATACAAAAATTATTTAAATTTGAAAAAAAAACATTAAATGATATTTTTTCAAATTTGAATAATTTCTTTACTAGCAAACACACCTCAACACCACCACATTCGTAAACTAAATCATCAATCCAAGCTACCATATGAATTAATTTTGCTCTTCCTTATCCCACAAATTGTCATGAAAGTGATAGGGATGATCAAATTGAAAACAGAAAATTACAATGACCTCCCATGATATTTACTTTTAATACAGATTTCTCTCTCACCTTTTAAGAATTACATTGATCTCCCCTGTCGGTGTTTGTCTATTATGGCAAATGTATAATGACATTAGTATCCTCAGTCAAAGCAAAACATTACTTTATTGCCCTCTTCAGCCACTGTAGCCAAACGACACATTTAGGGCCCGTTTGGCAAGGGAATAAGGAGGGGGATAATTTTTTCCTCCGGATAACTTTTCTCCCC
>BRYF01000023.1:14437137-14439637 GCA_030159135.1 Actinidia polygama | reverse complement strand
GAAAATACATAGGTTTTGTCCATGTCATTGTGTTACTCACCTGGGTTCCCTTGGTTATGTGCTAGACTCGGCGTTCTTACATGTGAGGTAAGGAATCGTCAATCTTATGTACAATAATAATTAATTTGCATAAGTAAACTTTTGATTAAACCTAGGCATCCTCGTTCTAAGTCCAACCCTCATGGACATGTACTTAAAGTCTCCAAATAGTAGTTCAATTGGCCTGACATCCTATGGTCGTAATTATGAAGTTTTAAGAAAAAAGGTCAAATCTGCCTGAAATTGGTCTTGGCGTTCGAACTCCCATATTGGCGTTCGAACGCTGTTCTTGGGCGTTCAAATGCTCACTGCGTTCAGTGACATGAACAGTACCTGAACTTTGAAAATTTTACTAAAACTTCTCAAGACCTACTCCAATCTTTATAAGACTCTTAAGGTATGAAGAATAGCATAAGGAGACTACAATATCTTAAAATGGAACTTTAATTTACTCCTAGCACGATACATCTAGGTTTTCAAATTGATCAAAACCCTAACGTTAAAACTTTTGGGGTGTTTGAAACCCACACTCAAATCTATAAGACTCAAATCTATAAGATTTAACTCTATTTCATGCTAATTAACTCATTTGAGACTCAATGGGGTCTTTAACCTAACTCACCTTTCACATATATACATATACATTTACATGAACATAAAAGGGTTGGTATTCCTTACCTCTTTCCAAGTTTTCACAAGCTCCAATAATGATTTCTCTTAGTTTAGGTAGATCTTCTAAGCTCTCTCTCTCCTCTTCCTTTTCTCTCTTTTCTCTCTTCTCTCTCTTTTCGACCGTGTGTGTGTGAATGAGTGAGGGTGTGTTTGTGTGGCTGTGTATATATGCTGAGACACATGGGATTTCATCCCATGTGGCTCCCCCATTCAAATTTTGGTGTTCCCTTTTTATTCTCCGTTTTTACTGCTACCGTTCGAACGCTCCTTTTTGGAGTTCTAACGCTAAGAAGGATTTTTGACACTGGCGTTCGAACGCCCGTTCGAACGCTAAGAAGAAATTTGGCTAATCAGGGTTCGAACGCCCTGCTTACAGTTCGAAATATGCGAGAGCTTGAAATCTTTGTTTTTGGCCTCACCGTTCGGACGCTCATATTGGCGTTCGAACGTCAAGAAGGATTTGGCTGACTGTTCGAACGCCCCTTTCAGCTTTTGAACGCTAAGAAGAAAACTAGGCAGAATTTGTAAGTTAAAGGCTTTTGAAAAATTCTAACTTACATTTGGTCTTTTTGACTCTTTGTTTTCAATTTGTCCACTTTAATTATCGTGCGTGGTGGGAATCGGCTGATTCGGGGTGTTACACTCTCTCTTGCAAGTTGCATCTGCCATCGATCAGTTTCTTCTCTCTCCGGCTCTCAGTCGATATTTCTCTCTCCGCACCGATCAATACGTTCGCCTTCTCCGCGATTAAGTTCCTCTCTCTCGATCGAGCACGCGCACACGGAGATTTGAAGGTATGAGATGATGCATATGTAGAGATGATGATGTACTCTTCTTGATTTCCAGGTGCGAAATTGTGGGTTTGGAGTTTTTTTTTTTTTTTTTTAAATTGGGTTTAATTTTTGGAAGGTTCTCTTATTTTGGCTGAAGGGGTTTTGTTAGAAATGCGAAATTTGTGGGTTTGGAGTTTGTTTTTTTTTGGTAAATTGGGGTTTAATTTTTGGAAGGTTCTTTTATTTTGGCTGAAGGGGTTTTGTTAGAAATTTGTGGGCATTTAGAGTTTAGATTTTTTTTTTATGTTGGTTGAAGACTGTAAAATTGATTCTTGCGTTATTGTTATTGTTAAATGATTGTTATGATTTTGTATTTAAATGATTTTTTTCTCTTTTCTTATTACCAATTACCAAATGCACCCTCTACTCATCTACATGGAAAAGAGGGCACTTTCATCACCTGCGAATGCTATATAACGAATTTTTTTTGTTATATACTATATAACAAAAATTATTATTATTTTTTTCTCTTTTCTTATTACCAATTACCAAATACATCCTCTATTTGTCTACATGGAAAAGAGGGCACTTTCGTCACCTGCAAAAGGAACAAAATTTTCAGTTTTTGTCTTTGTTCTAAAAATCGGCCGCCTAGGCCCCACCTAGGCGCTAGGCTCCCCCGGCCGCCTAGGCTGGCCTAGGCCCCGCCTAGGTGCTAGGCCCCCGGCTGCCCGCTTACCATCTAGTGCTTTTTAGAGACCTAATTTCTAATTTCTATATATTGTAGAGACATAAATTGTCATTTATATCTTCCTCTTAATAGTATTCAATATTGAATTGTGAACTCAACTATTTTGATGTCATTTCGTTATTAGAATTTGATATTCGGTAATTTATTAGTGTTTTTAATAAATATTAATTCTCTAAATAAATAAATAAATAAAAAACCGCCTAGGCCCCCGCCTAGGCGCTAGGCCCCCCTTGGCCGCCCGATTACCGCCTAGAGATTTTTAGAA
>BRYF01000023.1:14414637-14419637 GCA_030159135.1 Actinidia polygama | reverse complement strand
TTAGCTGTTTTGGTTTTTAAATTTTTTAATCTCTCGTGAATTTTTTTCACCGTCCTCTTAACAAAAGTACTCTGAAAATGTATTTTTTTCTTTTAATTTAGAAAAAAAATCACTAAAGACAAAATTAAATTATTTTAAATATTTTTTTAAATTGTTTCATGAATCAAATAATTTTTTTATATTTTCGGACTCCTCTCGTCAAGAGAAATTAGAAAAATATAAAATTTTGATAAAACGGTGAAAAAAAGTCACTAAATATGAGACAAGACAAAAATCAAAACAGTTAAAAAAATAATAATAATCCAAACTGTGGCTAATGCAATACCTACAAATTGCCTTAAATTATAGCTAGTCAAATACGAGTAATGAAGGTCATACCTACAAATTGCCTTAAATTATGGCTATTCAAAATTTAAGCAAGGTGATATAAGTTTTTGGGCATGCGAGATGTCTTTCCAAAGTATTAGAAGATGTTCTTCGTGTGTCAACAGGATAATGTAGAGAAGGAAAGTAGTAACTGCAAATACTTATTATATATTATTACATTGTGTAAGAGGATAAAATAGACAACTGTAAGTTCGGGCTCTACCAAAACAGGAACCACCTCCGGGAGAACCACTACGAAGCGAGGTAGGGGGACGACGTTCGCTTGAGCTCGGCTAATATACTACCAAGCACTAGCGAACTCCTGATTCAAGATCTGCATCACATCCGAGTTGTCGTTGTATAGTAAGCTCGGTGGGAGATCGTGTCAAACGTCGGCCAGGAAACAACAGTCGGCGGCAATCCCGAGGCATGTCAGGGGACAGGATAAATTGCACGTCGAAATTCCTTTGACAACCCCCATTCTTGGAACAAGACATCTACAGTATGGAGACGTACTACCAACTAAGTCTCAGGAGCATGGTTGAATCAGTCATCTACCTACTGACACGACAATTAGCGCATTGAGATATGCGTCGAGCTATGCTATATAAGGAGAACCATTCTCAAAAAGGTATGCACTTTCAACTAATAGAGAATTCACACGTTCTCTCTCTATATTATCCGATCTTTTAACTTGATCGTCGGACAGCCGTTTCCCGAAAATAGTTCTGGCGGGCCTCACTATTTTTGTGTTGCAGCTAGGACTTTGCTGTTAACTGGTTGCAGCTACCTTCGTAGCCATAAAATCACCGCATGTGTTTATCCTCAATTTCCTTTCTCTCATCACTTAAGCTCACTACCCCACAATTGGCGTCGTTTGTGGAATATCGATTATAGACATTTGCAAAGCCAATTCTAATGGCATCACAAAAAAGCAATCGTTTCTCCAGTCAAGAAACTAGCAGGGAGACCCCTCATGCACCCAAAACTCCTGGGGTTAGAGGGACTAAACTACTAGAGGATGCCCAGAGGATGACCAAGGTCACCTTTAGGTAGAATCCAGGTCAGCTACTCACTAGAAGAGTAGATAGCCGAGATATAACCATCCAATGCCTGTAGACCCAGTTAGCCAAAATGACACAAATTTTGGTTGACAATAGGTTAATGAAACTAACCCAAGCGGGAGGGGCAAGACAATCTGAAGACAGGATTAAAGGATCAACCATATCGCCTCGGGAAGGTCGAGATAGGAGACAACTAGATCCCATGTTAGCCTATACAGCTGAATAGATAGCAAATCCATAGCATCGAGCAAGTGAAGAGGATCACTCGAATGAGCTAAGTCTGGTGTGGATCTCTGCGAGACGCTCATTGTTAAGTGAAATCGAGAAGGGGATTTGGGCACTAAGTTCAACGACCGAAAAGCGGCAGCATCGAGCAAAGTTATCGTTCCTGCAGGATCAGGAGCCCGCATAGCCAGGAGCAAACTGAGGGAAGCCGTCCCTAGGTACCAAACGCTATTCCCCCGAGACATCGAGGGAATGGACCCATTAAAGAAGTTTACACCGCTGAGGTTCACGCTGTATGATGGGAAGTCAGACTCAAGATCCAATGTCAGACGAATGATAACCCTTTAAATCACATGAATGCCTGGATGTGCTGAGTTTTTCCGTCGAGCTTGAGAGATCTCGGATTGAAATGGTTCGACAAACTACATGCAGGGTCAAACGAGAGCTTCCATCAGCTCACTAAATCATTCATAACTCGGTTTGTCATAAACACGAAAGCGCCAAAAGGAGTTAGCTCTCTTTTGACACTTAGGAAGGGCAAGAACAAATCAATCTAAATTATAGCAAGCGAGGGAAGCTTATAACAAAATTGAAGAGTACTCGGAAGAATTAGTCATGGCTAGCTACAAGCTCCGGTTGACTCCAAGGGAGAGACTTTGGGAGAACTTAATGCTAAACCCTCTAACCGATCTCCGGGACCTCATGTCCCGGGTTGAAATGTTCACTTGATTGGAGAATGACGTCTGACAAGCAGAGCGAGCTACGGGAACATCTACCTTGGAGAAGGGTTGTTCAAAAGGCGTAAGAAAGCTTCAATTGACTACGAGAATCAGGTGAGGTAAGGGATCAACGTAGTTTTTAAGGGACCAATCTATAAGCTCCTCACTCAAATTCGAAATAAGCCTTATTTCAAAAAGACTGAACCCATGGGAGGAGACCCTAAGAAGCGCAATCAGCGATGAAAATGTTCCTTCCAAGAGGAAAAGGGACACAAAATAGAGAATTGCCGAGTCCTAAAAATCTTCCTTGACCAGCTGGTCTGAGATGGACACTTGAAGGAGTTTGTTGACCAAGAAAAGACCCAAGAGGCCGAGGTCAGACTAAACCCGAGGTTCAACCGAGGCAATGATAAAATAGACAAAACCGTGGAGGAGGATGATCTTCCTCTGGGCACTATTCATATGACATGGGTCCCAAACCATCCAGATATTGAGAATAGAATCCAGGGAAAGATCCGCACGATCAAACAAATGTAAATGGTTATCTCGGTCCACTCAACGGCTAAGAAGCCAAGACATACAATATTCAAGCCAAGAAGCATCCCGTTCACCAAAACCGACCTGGATAGGGTACAACATCCCCATACTGACCCCCTGATCATCCAGCTCAAGATGAACAATTATGACGTGGAAATGATCTTGGTGGATATAGAAAGCTCTATCGAGGTGATGTAGTATGACCTCTTTAAACAACTCAAGTTTTCACAATCAGACTTAAAACCATCCTGAGCCCCTCTAATCGGTTTTAACACTTAGTCTCACTGGCCTTTGAAAAACGTGACCCTTAAAGTTCGAGTTGGTTCCCAAGAGCCGGTGACATAGTTTGTTATTGTGGACATACCTTTCCCATATAATGCGATCGTTGGTCGATATTGGTTGCACATGATGAAGGGAGTGGCCTCCATATTGCACCAAGTCATTAAGTTTACCACCCCCGAGGTGAAAAAAACCCTTTATGGAGATCAAGTAGTGGCCAAACAATGCCAACTTGCTACGATCTCCATTAAGGCAGCCATAAAAGAGGTGCAGGTGATTGTGGAGGAGCACGAGATTTTGGAGGATGTCAGTGTTGACTCAAAAGGCAACCCAAGAGGGGGTGAATTGGATTTTTAAAAATTAATAAAAATTAAGATTAATTAAAACTTAATCTAATCAATCAACTAGTAAATCAAGTTATATGTGATGCAATATAAGCAAGAATCAAATAAAAGCAAAACACAAAAGGAACACAAAGATTTATCGTGGTTCGATCACAACGTGTGATCTACGTCCTTCCAAGACCTCCACAAAGTCTTCTTCCACTATTTGCAATCAACACTTACAAGGTGGATGCTGATTTTCAGATGCCCAGCTCACTTTTTACACAAATAGTTTTGTCCAAACTCCACTCAAACTTACAAGTAATTTTGTCCAAGTTCTACTCAAACTTACAAATGTTTGGCTTTTAAAAGAGGAACACTCAAACTCTCACAAGTGTTTGGATTTTACAAGAGGAATACTCAAAACTCTCACAAGTGTTTGAGTTTTACAAGAGGAACACTCAAAACTCGTAACAAGTGTTTTTGTCTAAGTTACACTCAAACTTATAAGTGTATGAAGATGATATAAGTTGAAAGTAATCTCTCTATGAAGAGTAGATAGGAATGGAATAGCTCAACCTTGAGGAACAAGAGGAATTTTTATAGAATAAGCAATTTGAAGCACTTTGATGATTGAAGGTCATTTAATCCAAGATTCGAACCTTTACAATGCTAAAAAAATATAGTCGTTGCGCCCTGGTGTCGACACTTTTTCATGTGTCGACACTTTTTGCTATGTTTGGCTATTGACTTAAAGTTCAACACTTTTTCGAACATGTGTCGACACTTGCTGCAGTTTTAATTTTGGGTGCAGTTTTCAATACATTGAAGCACTTGAAATTTTTGAACACCGTTTATTGTGTTGAAAACTAGACTTTCGGGGATACAATTTAGGTTCAAATTTTTTTTTCATTTGAACTTATGAAGACTGAGATAATCACATCTAAAGTTGGATGCAGAATTCTCAAAATATACTTAGCAAAAACATTTGGCTTGAGTGTTACAAGGCAATGTCAAAGAAAAGCACTATGCACTACAAGCTTTTAAGGAAGAGTTAGCCGAGCTATATAAGAGCTCTGAACTCTCTCCCATGGATTTTGCCTAAGTGTACTTAACAAAATATAAAAGAGAGTTAGCCGAGCTCTACGCAAGCTCTGAGCTCTATCCCATGAATTTTGCCATAGTATACTTAGCAAAAAAATATTTTAGGGAAGAGTTAGCCAAGCTCTACGCGAGCTCCGAACTCTGTCTTGTGAATATTGCTAAAGTATACTTAGCAAAAAATTTAGAAAAGATTTAGCCGAACTCAATGCGAGTTTTGAGCTTCGTCCCTCGAGGATTGCCGAAGTGCACGTAGCAAAAATTTAGGGAAGAGTCAGTTGAGCTTTACGCGAGCTCTGGACTCTATCCCATGAGCATTGCCCAGGTACACTTAGAAAAAAGTTTAGGAAAGAGTTAGCCGAACTCTATGTGAGTTTTGAGCTCTG
>BRYF01000023.1:14407137-14409637 GCA_030159135.1 Actinidia polygama | reverse complement strand
TAGCAAGAATTCTTTTAAGGAAGAGTTAGACGAGCTCTACGCGAGCTCCAAACTCTTAAGTATGCTTAAGTATGCTTAGCAAAAATTTAAGGAAGAGTTAACCGAACTCTACGCGAGCTCCAAACTCTGTCCCACAAGTTTTGCCTAAGTGTACTTAGCAAAAATTTAAGGAAGGGTTAGCAGAGCTCTACGCGAGCTCCGAACTTTGTCCACAAGTTTAGCCTAAGGAAGAGTTGACCGAGCTATACGCGAGCTCCAAGCTTTGTCCCATAAGGTTTGCACATGCATACTTCGCAAAAAATCTTTTATGGAAGAGTTAGCGGAGCTCTATGCGAGCTCCGAACTCTGTCCCATGAATTTTGTCTAGGTATACTTTGCAAAAATGAAGGGGAGAGTTAGCCGAGCTCTATGCGAGCTCCGAACTCTGTCCCATGAGGTTTGCATAAATATACTTAGTAAAAATCTTTAGGGAAAAGTTAGTCGAGCTCTATGAGTAGCTCTGAACTCTATCTCACGAATAACATGAAAATGAAAGCTACATCTATGCTACAGACATTCAAATGAGCTAAGAAATTAGAACACTACACAAATTGAAAGCATGATTACATATAAAAGTGATAATTATTCAAAAACAAGAATATTACATTCATGAGTAAAAATTAGAAGAAGTATTGAAACAGACTACTCTTCTGGAGGGGTACTCGGGTTTCCTTCACCAATGTCTTCTTATTCAACTTCCCCAGCATCCTCTCATTCACCTCCACTGGTCTCATTGCCATGAGTTATGCCGACCTCCCCAACAACAACAACTCCCTCCTCATTAGCTGACTGATTCATATATTCTTCTTCATTAAAGTCCAGAAAGATGAGTGGCGAGTAAACTGTGGGTGGGTCCAAAGGCTCGACTTTAGGGGTTACAGCATTCCAGGCTGGGTGATCTGAAGGAGTTCCAAGCTCTTTCAGGCAGACGAGCCAACCTTCTTAAAATATGTTCAGATAAAGCTCGGCTACCTGTTTCTCGTAGGAGTCTCAAACTCGGTTGTAGCCGTGGTTGAATACCCACTCGAACACCTCCCCGGAAGCAACCTTCTTCAGCTCGACTAACCCTTACAGAGCCTTGTTCATCTATGTAAGAGCATCTTTAGCCTCATTGTGAGCATGAATGATAATCAGCTTCGTCGTAGCTAGATCAAGCCTGACTTGTTTCATCTCACCTTCAGAAATATGGGCCCTCTGGTTGGCCTTCTTTAGGTCAAAAAAGAATTTCTTCATGCAGTCAGAGTTAGCCACGACTCGATAGAGGCTCTGCAAAATGAACAATATAAGAAAATTACTTAGTGTGAGAGAAGGAAATAAAATAGGAATTGACTGAGATGGTTGACATACCTGAGTGCTTTGCATTATCAGCAAATCTTTGAACTCCTCCAAGCCTTTTGCGGCGAGATTTGTCACATCTTGTAGGAGCATGACAACATACCCCAAGGCTAGACAGGTCTCATGATCATTGGAGGAATCAACATTTGTGACCTGCTTCCCGAGCTCGACAACAACAAACTTCATAGCCCAGAGCTCGGGAATGCCAGAAATTGTAAAGGGAGCAGCCGAACTGCCAACCCCCTTCCCCTTCTTCTGTTGGGAAGGCCCTTCCATAGGGAGCTTCCCTTTTCTCTTGCTAGTACACTACGATGATGGGAAGTTCGATTGCCCCCCTCCGCCAAGCTGGGGAGAGTTAAAATCGGGTCAGGGGTTTGTTGAACTGGCTCGACCCCCACATCTTTCTTCTTACCCAAGGTCCTTAGTTTGGGAACCATGTCCACTTCTTCCGAGTTGGACCCAAGTTGCCTCCTTGGTTGAAGAAGTGTTCGATTAAATCTTTGGCAGCAGGTGGAACTTCGGGAAACCCAAGGTCATCAGTAGCTTTGGAGGCCGAGCTTAGTACAATTATTGGCTTGATGGTCGGAATTTGGGTTGGAGGTGCAATGGCTGGGACTTGATCTTTGACCTGATTGAACTCCTCGTCTTTTTCAACCTCGACGTCCTCTTCCTCGTCCCCAACTATCCCCGTTGCCCCCTCGCCTACGTCCTCGTCGCTGAGATCAAATGAGTCAGAAGAACTTGATTCGCTTGAACCCATGTTCTGCTCTTCAGCCTCTTCCCTCAGCCGCATAAGTTCGACATCAGTCCCGTCAATTAGATTACTAACTTCGATTGAAAGCAAACACTTACCCCTTGGAGGTCGTTCGTGAATGCATAAAGGTGGAAGCCTAGGTTGTCTCTGGCAATCAACTCGATGAGGGATGACATGGCGATATAGTAGAACATAATTTAGCAGCTTGGCTACCTTCCGCATCTTATGACAGTTGTTCACTGCCTCGATTGTGGCGGCGCAACGTTTAGATCTCTGCCAGTAACGGACACTGAATCCTACAAAATCGAGATGAGAAATAACATCAGATATCCAAAAACAAGATAAGTGCAAACCTACTCATAAACCAAGGTA
>BRYF01000023.1:14259637-14262137 GCA_030159135.1 Actinidia polygama | reverse complement strand
TTGACCAAGCACTGATTAACTTGAAACTGATTAGTTTACAGACATCGGTGTTGTGCCAGCTTGCTTGCCCTTTGATCCACGCCGAGGTTCGGTTTCTCGCCTGACCATCCTCACCTCGGGTGACACTTCACCTGCTTTGTGGGCAAGTATTTGCAGGTTATTAGCCATTAAGACTTGCTTATTTATTTCATTTCAGCTTGCATGTGCCTTATGGCCGCATCCCTGTAATCTTCCCCACTAGTGGGGAGAGATTGACCTAGCCTTGGCCAGAGCAACAGCCAATAGCTTTATTCCCCTTTGCCCGGTGTTCATCCCTGTAATCTTCCCCACTAGTGGGGAGAGATTGACCTAGCCTTGGCCAGAGCAACAGCCAATAGCTTTATTCCCCTTTGCCCGGCGTTCTCAACACGAGAGGGTACTCTCCTTTTACCTCTGTTATACCTTTTATAGGCCATAAGAATCAACTTTGCCGTGTTTAGAGTTGATTTTTGATTTTTCACACACGACGCCTGTTGTGGATTGTAAGGATGAAAGGAAAATGAACGCAGATAAAGGTGATGGCTGATAAGTGGTTCCCGATAGCCTAACACTATTTGGCCGAACTTGCAAGACAACAATAGTGAGAAGGACCATTTAAAGTTGTTCCGGGGACGACTTTTTAACGGTCAAGTTAGTGATCAGAAAAGAAGAGAGAGAGAGAGCAAGAGAAAGGTTTTTGGTTTTGATTCTTAATTGGATTAATAAAAAAAATTCATTCAATGTTTTTTTTCTTTTTTGGTTGTTGACGTCGTCTTTACCGTCGTCGATCTCGTCACGGTCACCATCACCATCACCATTTTCACCGATGACTGCAGTAGCACCGGTGTCATTGTCGTCACCAGCTCTAGCATCGCCATTATCATCAATCTATTAACCCTTAAAATAAGTGTAAAAATAAAGAAAAATATAAAATTATGATTTTTTCAAAGAAATCAAGTACGTAAAATTTAAATGAGTTTAAGTCATCTATCAAAGATCACAATGCGATTATCCCTTAAAAATATGCATGTAACCTCTTTGATAAAAAGATTAAGTTATTTATGTAACGGTTACACACATCCAATTGTTTATTAACACATTATAAATTTATTAAGAATAATTAATCAAGTTCTTTGATTTTCTCAACAAATTAATAATATATTAATTATTAATTAAATATACGTAAATTTCATATTTACGTTTGATACATATATAATTTAATCTAGATAAAATGCTTATGTGAATGTTGTAAGTTCTTGGCTAAGTCAAGTTTTCCTCTGTGCATCGAACTTGCTCAAAACATACTAATGCACCCCAATTTACAACAAAAAGAACTAGAATCCCAAAGTGAGTCAGGATCATGAAAACAAGTGAATTCATGCGGTAGATGTTTATTTTTTGGTTGAATTTCATTGATATTTCCTAATTTTCTGACAAATACAATCATCTTTCTTATAGTTTCTAAAAGAATAATGATTGGTATATATTCAAAAAAGGGTGTGTACAAGACACACCCATTTTGCTTTTTCACAAATAAGTGGGACCCGCCCTAATTAGAATTTTTAAAAAAACGTGAAAACCCTAATTTTGTATAAAATAACAAGTTTGCCTTGTGTTTAGGGCTTTCAAACTTCTTTTCTCAATACACCAATTAAAATAAAAAAATATTTTTTTTCTCAAAACTCTTTTTATTTATAAATTATTTTATTTTTTTAATTTTTATCAATAAGTAATTCTTTTTAAAAAAAATATTTTAAAATTAATTTAAATATTTTACTTTTTAAGTGCTTCTAATTTAAACAAACTTAAAACATAAATTTTGTTTTTTAAAAATAATTTTTATTTATTTTAATTGATGTATTGAGAAGAATAAATTTAGAAGCTTAAACATGATGACTATCTTATTAGTTTTGCACAAAAATTAGTTTTAGTAAAGAATCTTAACCTTAATTTTAAAAATAAAGGACATCAACCCAATTTTAAAAAGCACAAAGAAAGTGGGTTGTATTGTCCGGAAACCTCAGGGTAGGTTAGTGAAAGTTATTCATGAAAATACTATTTGTGGGGGTCTATGACGAAAGATCAGAAAGTGAGGGTACTTTTCTTGGATAAATTTCCAAGTTCTCATATTAATTGTGGTTTCGATACGGCCAAAAATACTTTCTATTAGGGACCGTATCCCCTGTCCCAAATATTCTGTTTCATCCTCAATGAATGACATCTGTATAAATATAATTTATTTAATTACAAAATCTCTTTTAATAAATTATATTTAAACATGTGTCGCTCATTGGGAAGTGAGACAGGGAGATGAGACAGAACATTTGGGACATGTGATCCCCGTCAAAGGGCGGCTGAAAAGGACATCTCCATTCAAAGGGTGGCTGAAAAGGAGTTTCAGTCCTTTTTAATGAAAAAAAAAACTTAGAACTCAAAAAATTAAAAATAACATAAAAAAACTCATATTGTAAATTAGGTCTAA
>BRYF01000023.1:14252137-14254637 GCA_030159135.1 Actinidia polygama | reverse complement strand
CTAGTGGTCGGGGTATCGTTCGAACCATGCGTTGTATAAAACATAGTTTTCTAAAGTAATCAATTTTTATAATTCATGGCACATTTAAAATATAGCATACATTTAATCATAACATATCATCATATTTAATCAATCAAAACATACATGCTTCAATTGAAATTTTTTTACTTTTAAGTGAGTAAAATATAATAAGACTCACCTTACGCGTATTTTATCTCTTTTTGTGCCTGCTTGTAAGCTAAAGTAACGGTCCATCGGTTCCGGTCTTATAAATAAAAATTTTGAATTTAATATACCGCATTCATTGCATACTTTATTTGCTTAATTATATTATCGTTTAGTATGTCGAGTCTAAGGGTAGAAAGAGTGTATAACATAGTTATCAGAATTGAACCGTTGCTTGAACCGGTCAAGGCATTGGTTCAATGGTTCACCGGTTCAACTGAAGTTCAACCGGTCATATAATTAATAAATAATAAAAAATATATTTAAAAAGTGATTTATAATTTAATATTTTAATATTAACAAACATATTTGAGAAACAAGAGCCAATTGCTCCCTCCAGTACAATTTCTTTTTTAATCTTTTCGAGTTAAAATATTTTTTGTATATTTTTTTAAAATTTAAACAAAAAAATTTTAGATTCAAATTTTTTTACAAACAAACAAACAAAAAATATCAATAGTACTTCGTCCTGCGTGAGATTTCAATTTTGGTACCGTCGTATTCCATACCACAAACAAGGAAACCATCAAAGTCTAATTTTTTTTTCTCCTTGTTTTGTTTTTATAAAAAATAAAAAATAAAAATAAAAATTATTCCGTCTTTAATCCAAGAGAGGACACACGTAATCCCAATTTTTTTAATATCACACTCACCATTGTGGATGGATCCCAAGGCCTCATCAAAGCAGCCCCCATAGATTCTCAGCCTCCCACACCCCAACACCATCAACATGACCGAGAACAACAACAATCCAGCAGAAATCAAGGACTTCCAAATTGCAATCGTGGACAAAGAAGACACCACCAAGAAGAGAGAGGAGGTATTTGAAAATCCTTGGATCCACAAATCTTCTCTCTCTGCAATTCTTTACAAACTCTACAGCCGATTCTTCGTCGGATCTCGCACCGCAAGGGCCAAAAGAGACATACTTCTCATAAAAACTCGTCCGGTTCACTAAAAATTTCCTGAGTTACCAATTTTTTTAAAAATCGGACTGTTCGCCTGGTTTAAAGAGGTTCACATACATTTTCGATAAAATAATAAAACCAAGTCGGTCTGAGGTCCGGTTCCCGGTTGAACTGATTCGACCGTCCGATTCGGTTTGGTTCTAATAACACTGGTGTATAGGGTATCGAGGACAAGTATTTTTAAAAAAAAATATCTTTCGTCAAAATTTAGTTAAGTGTGAAAAAATGAATTTTTGAAAGGATGAGAATTTCCTGCAGTATGAGTAGCAGGAAGTCCTGCTAGCTTGTAGATGTGGCAGTCTTTGAATGGTTACTTGTTAGAAATTAATGGATAGAATTTAAGAAAAGATTTATTGGGTGTAGAGGTGGCAGTCTTTGAGTGGACACTTGTTAGAAATTAATAACACCCAATAAATATTTTCTTAAATTTTATTCATTAAGTTTTAACAAGTGATCACTCAAAAGCTGCTACATCTATAAGGCAACAGAACTTCCTGCTGCCCTTACTGCAGAAAATTCTCATCATTTTTGAAATATTATTTTCTTCAAACTATTTTTTTCGGTAATTGTTCTTTATACATTGAAAAGTTAAAACTGATTTTATGAAATTTTTATTACAAGAAATTTTTCGGTAATACGAAGAATCATTTTAAAAATAATTATCAAAAATTATTTTTGTACTGAAATTAAAATTTTACTTTTTGATTTAATAAAAATTATATTTTCTTGTATTTTTTATTGAATCTAAATGAAGGTATTTTCTTATTTACATTGTAAACTTAAAGTAAAAGGAAATGTAAGGTTTACTATTTTTACTTAAATATTTTCAATTGAAGTAAATCTGCTGACAGAGGACTGTGTCAACAGTGGAGGTTCAGTTATTTAAATGTTGGGGTCCATCAAGTCTCGATCGGTTGGGAAAAAGTTCGACCGGCAATAGCTTAATTGAAAATCTTCTACCGATCGAAAAAAGAACTCGACCAGTTGAAGTAAAAATAGTAAGTTGGTTCTTTTTCTTGATTTAGATTCCAAGCCAATTTTGGACCACTTAACCTCTAAATCAGGAAAAATAATTTTAATCAAAGTTATAGGTATTTGAGATATCTATCTTATGCAACTCGAATCAGACCAAAAGGATATCATATGAAAGATGTACGCTCAAAATACTAACTAACTATTTTGACGAAAAACAGAATTTAGTCTATATTTGGATTTCGATCCTACAACGGCTATACGCGGCATATTCTTGACATATTATCAAACTTTAACTATGGTAGGATTATTACTCCTATCTCAAGTGTTCATCA
>BRYF01000023.1:14127137-14132137 GCA_030159135.1 Actinidia polygama | reverse complement strand
GCACATGGACGAGGGGCGCGTGTGGGGTTTTCTGAAGACTGTGTTTAGTGATTTGGAATCCCTCGTTGATACGAACACAATGGTTCTATTTAAGGACGATTTGGAGCAACTTTGGACAGAATCCAAGACTTGGCTGTGACGGTTTTGTTCGCGGATGGTGGTCGGCGGGTTAGTCTTCGCCGAGTGGTGGTTCGAGACTTGTTTGGGATGTTAAAAGGAAGAAAAAAATGTGAAAAACATGAATAAAAGAAAAATATCGAATAGTATTGAATAATTTTTTCGGCGGCGGCTATTAGGCTACTGGACGTGGCTCTGATACAATGTTAAAAGAAATTGATATTGAATTGAGTTAAATTGATTAAGAATACATACGAGTCCTATTTATATAGAGAAAAACCTAAAAGAAATAATGCGCATAAGAAAATAACAATAAAGTAAATAAAATAATGTATTAATTAGAAAGATATTCAAAATATATTCTAAATAATAAAGCCCCTTTATATATACTACTCTTGCAGACAAGGGCCTACTCTCATCTATCATTTTGAAATTTTGTTGGGCCCCATGATGCACCTCCCTCACAGAGAGGCAAAAAACACCTACAATAGCGTGACCCGCCCATGATTGACTTGGGCGAACAATGACAATCTTCATCGTCTTCACTATAACATTTTTCAATTCTCTAGAATAGTCGCTAAATCAAACCCTATAACTAGAGCATGCTAAGACACATAGATAGGTGATGTTAAGAGCTTGTTCCATGTCAATCAATTAGTACGTCCAAAAGCAGTATATGAGCCTGGGCAGCCTCTTCTCCCCTTGTAGTCAATTGATTTTAAATTAGATGTTTTAACATGGTATCAAAGCTAGACCGCTTTGAAGGTTTTGAGCAAGACTCTGTTTTGTTAGTGATTGATTACCCCTTTTTTGTGCCAAAAGTGCACCTCGTTTAATTGTGATCCTTATTCTATGAATTCGTGGTTTATATCTTCACATGTGAGTTGGGACTCACGTGTGGGGAAGTGTTAAGAGCTTGTCCCATATCCTCCAAAACTAATAAATGAATGTGAGCGGCCTCTCCAGTCTCCACCCATTGCCATTTGTTTTGGGTTGGATACTGTAACTGGTGATATCCAACTATATTGATGAATATGATGTCTCTTATTATTACAGTAGGATGACTGGGTACTATGTCGAGTTCGACAAAAAGGCAACAAGTCAAAGAATGTATGGGAAGCACGAGACAGTCCCAGCAAGGAACCGATGGGGTACTTCCCCGACATTGTGGAGCTTCCTTCTGCACAAGAATACTCAAGCACAAATGCTATCACAGATGATAAGAGCATAAATAAAATTCAAGCATTTAAAATAAATAAACTTACAACCATTTAATAGTGAAGCTTCCAAGGAATCCCAAATCTTGAAATGAAAATAAGATATCTCTTCCTTCCCCTCCACTCTCTCTAGCTATAGACTAAAAGCTACTCCTAAACTAAGAAAAAATGAAAGTGAAAAAGTCCTTCTACTAAGGAGAGAAAAAAACCTCACTAAAAAGTGTGAACTTTTTTAAAGGCCAAGAAAGCTTCTAAAGTTTCCAAAAATATGCTTGGACCAATAAGTTAACTCTAACTTTATCCAATAAGTTATCTCTAACTTTGCCCAACAACACCCCAACCACTATTTCTCTTAAACCAACAAGCTATCTCTTACATTGACTTGAAATGAGTGAGTGTGGTATGACCAAATAGCAGGAAAAAAACATGATTCACAATTGTGCACTGCCATCCTATTCAACCAATTGAGACAATTTCTCAACCGGTTGAACTTTAAGGTTGGATGTTTCTGCTTCAAATAAATCGATTGAAATTTCAGATTCACCCGGTTGAGATTTGAGAATTCTCAATTCTTTTGCTCCAAATCAACTCTTCCATCATTAGCTTTCAGGGGCTTCATGAGTCTCTAGCTTCACAGGGAGACTTATACAGTAATGAAGCAACTTTCCACATAAGGCCATGGTTATAATCAATTCAATGGAGGTGTCAACACGCTAAAAAGCCAAGCTGCCAAAAGCATATATACTAAATAAGACGCTTGTCACATACACGATTCGTTGCACAATCATGGTAATGGCAGTCAGTATTAAGTCAAATATCTACTGTTGTACTAGTTGTTGTATAATATGCAGCAGGAGCTATCTCAGCAATAGAACAATATTTCTGTTCCGAACAACATTTGGTTATTTGCATAATCTCATGAAGTGTGACAAAATTATTTATTAACTAAATAAACTAGGAAGTAAATGCCAAAAAAAAATAAACAAGTGGAAATTCAGCTACCAACAGTGTTCGGGAACTAATGGATACTTTTATAAGATAAAATAATCAGTGACTAAATAGCGCAGATGGAAAAGCTATGTTTGGATCTTAGGTGAAATAAAATAAAAGGAAAGAGTAGAAAAAGAAAATGACATTATAGAAACTGAATTATTTTTTTTTTCACGGTTGGGTTAGGAAAATGAGAAAAAAGGACTTTTTATTATAAAAAAAATCCATTTTTTTGTTTGGTTATCCATGATTAAAATCCTTTATTGTTCTTTGGTTATTTATAATTACATGAATAATCTAGGAATACATTTATTTATATAAGCAACTTCATTTCACTTGCATCATCTTCCCTTCCCTTGGAAAATTAAAGATCCAAACATAGCATTATCGTGACTCAAAAGCTTAAAATTTGGGGGGGGGGGGGGGGGGGGGGGGACAGAAAAGAAAACTTCTTAACTCTAAAAATAATCAAAAGACTAGGATTTTTGTTATTTTGATAGTCATCCACTTTTGCAGAATCACTTCTGGTGTTAAATCGCTAGTTGTCTCAAAAACTTAAACAAGTAGATAACAGGTCCAATAATATACATAAAGATATCCAACACCGTCTATCACACAAACTGGAATAAATGCATAAAAAAAAACTTGAACCCAATTTCTACAAAAAACCAAAGCCTTAAATTTAGGTCACAATGAAATGAGTCCAACAATATATATAAACCTATCTAACATCTTGCTTCAAACTCCTTGTCCCCCTACTCTCCCAACTATGTCTCAAGAGTTGAGTTCAAGATTACCACCACATCATGTCGTTGGGAGTGCATTGAGATATGAGACCAGAAGTTTTGGGGACAGAGATCCTGGAAATTGACGAATGCTTCACCACAACAAGCGATACCTTAAACTAGTATAACACCAACACCATCCCCTCTTTCCACAGGGAGAGGAAAAGAAATTAATTTGGAAGAAATGAAAAATGGATGAGACCAAAACCCAATACACATCGAATTATGATCGACAGAGACATTATTCATTGAAATGATTCAAGATGCATAAGAAGCCAATTAGTGGAAAAGAGGAGCCTGCCAAGAACCTTAAATGACTAAATATTGGTGCACCAGACGGCCTACTTGATTAGGTTGCAATTCAAACTATTGTCAACAAGAAAGAGTAACTCTATAAAATTCTTTTAGGTAACAAACCACGAATAATGTAGTACAAGATCCCATATACTACAGCACATATTCTTACCAGCTAGGTCAAACAAAGATAAATCATACATTGAGCTGGCGTTGCGGTTTATGGTTTGTCCACAAAGGCCCTTCGAAGAGAGAGACATATTTAGGCAGTTAAGTTCAGAAACTGTTTAATATGAGAATGAAGAACACTTTAAAAGGATGCATACAAAGAAATTAAATTCCATTACCAAAGGTAACCAAAAATGTGTAATTCTGAAATGACAGGAAAAGGATACTCGAAATTATCCCTGGCCCATAAGCTCTTATATCAAGCCAGTCATGAAGTTACACAATACGGTTTTGACATAAGAAAACCATCATTCAAGGAAACCTGGCGTCAAGTTAACTACGACCCAAGATAACATGGTTACACGGCAACAATCCACAAAAAGCAATATGATAGCAACACAATTGGCGTCTTATCACACTGTATATCAAGACAACTTGGTGTCTTAATGTTTGACTGGATGATGAATAACAGAATGACAATAATGTCACCGAGAAAAATGATATTTTCCGAAAACTATTAGAACATATATCAAGGTCACATGATAACAGCAATGCAATAAGGCAATCATCAACAATCCATCATCATCAAGGCAACTAGCTACCTGAGGACTAATTAGTTCTCCCATAATGCAGCAATTTCGTTTGAAACAGAACTGAAATTTAGCTCTTACCAGGCCGGAGAATAAGGAAAAAAGTATGTATCAACATGACAAGATTACTTGCATATCCTTAGGAAACGGTTGGTGATGCGGAATAAAATTATATTTATTTATTTATTAATTTTCGTATTTTTTAATTAGTTTTTTTATTTTAAGTTAATTAAAATTTTATTTAATTAGGAGTTTTAGTATGTTAGGAGTCTTATTTTAAATTTTAATAGTTATCAAATTAGATTTTAGTAGTTATCAAATAGGATTATTTTTTATTCTATTTAAGGATTTTTTTTGTTACAATGGAAAAAACAGATTATGATAATAATTAAAGAGAACAATGTTTGTGTTCTTTTCTTCCAACCTTTGATTCTGGCCTCTCCCCTTCTACATTCTGGTTACGATTATTTAGCTATTTTGTTTACTTTCGATTGTTGTCCGGCATCAGTTGGCCAAGGTAACGTTGGAACAACATGTAAAATCTTTTAGCCCCATTTGAACATATACTTGAACAATATGGTTCCATCGAACCTTTACACCATTTATAGAGGCTCCTATATACCAAGGAAGCATGATATTAAGTTCATAATCATAATTATGTGACTGTAAATTTCCCCCAGATGGTAGTTTCCATAATTATAGCAAACACCAATCGCAAGACCAGGGAATTAGCCAAATTCCTATCTAGCAAGATAATAGCTTCCACATATCAAGACAAGTATGTACTGAGCCATGTGCTTTAAAGGATAATGATTTAGAAACAGCATGTGTACAAATAA
>BRYF01000023.1:14117137-14119637 GCA_030159135.1 Actinidia polygama | reverse complement strand
TTCCTTCCATTTTTGGGGCCACACCCGCGTTAATAAAAACTCTTTAGTAGATAAAACTTATCGTGGGCTTCGGGGACATATCGCATGTTGAAAGCCCCTTTTTTTGGAAAAAAGCCAACCTTTTAAATGGTCTTGGGAAAAAGATCACCAGATTCTGTTGTGTTGGATTTTTCGTTTGGAGATGAACTTTGAACCCCAAATATGCAATGTACAGACCCTATGTTTTACGCATCTTTGATGAAACAAACCAAATATTACTTTAAAGTCATCCCATTTGTTATAGAACTTTCTAAATGCCAAAAGAAATGGAATTTTGAAAAAAGGAATAAAAAAAACAAACATTGAGAGAACAACAACTTGTACCGACAGCTAGGGAGCCAATAATACGTACAGAAAACCTACAAAAAGGAGAAAATTGGTTGATTGAAATGGCCTTACGAAGCTTGTAAAGGCTTCCATGGCCTTCATGATTCACCATCATCAACACACAATCCAAAATCGAACCATCACGCAAGTAGTTCAAAAATAAATCTCTGATCAGAACACCGCAGTAAAATCGGAACAAAATTTCAGATGAAATCAAACACAACATCATAACTTGGAAATTTAGAAAATCTGCTTCCTAAAAAAAAGACGTATAACAAAACCTGAAATTAAGTGAATTTTCTGATCAAATCCCAGAGAGTGAGGCAGGGAGACGGGTGTTTAATTAGTGTAACTGTTATATGTTGATGAAGTGGTCTAATTAACTAATAATAAATTAATAAATAAGATAAAAAAATCTTATAAGGTGAATATAACTATTTTTTTTAATTTTTTGATGCGAGAGGGAGAGCTGGCAAGTGGCAATCACCACGTTGCATCTCTTGGTTGTGAAAGCAAGCTTAAACCAACGGTCAGGATTGTGACAACAGGTCATGGACTTTTTCTCTTTATCTAGGATGTGAGGTCAAGTACTTTTCCTTCTTAATCCAACGGTTGGGATAAGTATAAGAAAAAAATCAAACGGTTGGGATTGTTACAACAGCTCGAGTACTTTTTTTATTTCATTGTGGGATGGAACCTAATGCCACTGCCACAGAACGAATCTAAGCCATTGGATTGATAAGCAAATTAAGTAATTTCCATTTCCGATGATATCATTCATTTTGCCCATGCTACGGATACTAATGGTTGTACCGTCTACTTTTTGTTGAGCTCTTTTTGCCAAGAATCGGGACAAAAATAAGCCTCTCATAAATCTAAAATTTTGTTTTCGGTGAACAGGGCAGTAGTAGCAAGGCTGTAGCAGGGTTCTTCTTACTTTTAAAAAATTAAAAAATTTATTTTATATCTTTAAATTTTTTACATTTTAACTCCTCTAAAATATATTAAAAAAACTCAAAATTATATTTAAGCCGACCTAAAATCTTGAATCCGCCGGGAGATGGGGCTAGCACCCATTTCTGGCTCGATCACTGGACGGGAGATGGCCCCCTTCACACTCTGTTCCTGGGCCTCTAACGAATCACAAGGAAAAGGTGTCCATTCGATACCTCTGGAATGGTCACAATTGGGACACTAGCTGAATTTCTTTTTCCCTGCCCATCGACGTGAACCCTGATTTGCAGTGGCACCCTCTGCAACCGGATTCTGTTTGTTGGAAGTAAACCTCAAATAGGGTGTTCACATCTAAATCTGCCTACTGGGCAGCCTCTCACAGTACTTCTAGTCCCCCATTCTCCGACTGGAACTGGGTTTGGAGCTTTATGGCGAATCCTAGAATCATTCTTTTTCTTTGGCTTGCCATTCAACAAAGGCTTCATCCGTATTAGAATTATGAGATTTTATTCCTTAATCTAGTTAGGAAAGATTCTTAATTAGTCTTCTATAATAGGTCATGTTGGCCATAGGTTAATTAGAAAGAGTTTTCTTTATTAGTTTTTCTTATTTAAATTTTCTCTATGCCTATATATATAGGCTCATTTTATACAAAAAAGTAATATCTCAATATAATATTTTCTTTTCCTTTATGTTTTTCAACTTGGTATCAGAGTCAAACTGCTCTTGGTTAGCTTCCTCCGCTTCCACTGCCGGCGGTGGCTCTGCCATGGCCAGAATATTGTCCGTTTTCTCTCTCCCTCAGTTTTTCATCTTTTTTTTCTTCTTTTCCTCCACCAACAGTCTCCGCCATGGTCTCTGTTCTGTATGCCATTGCCCGTTTAGGTTCAGCAACCATACCATTAGGTTCAGATCTTTTTGATCTATCCATCGCCGCCAACTAGTGGCCTAAAGTCATTGCCACGTGCTTATCCGGTTTCGTTCATGGTTTAATTTCGATTTCCCTTCATTGCCACTATTGTGGTTTATATGTTGTCGATATCTTGAGACCTCTTGCCCGTTTTG
Source organism: Actinidia polygama (assembly GCA_030159135.1). Classification (NCBI taxonomy): domain Eukaryota; kingdom Viridiplantae; phylum Streptophyta; class Magnoliopsida; order Ericales; family Actinidiaceae; genus Actinidia; species Actinidia polygama. Next base: position 14,117,252 of record BRYF01000023.1, on the reverse strand, counting down.
GCCTTTGCTGTCTATGCACAACTTCCTGAATATTCCTGCAACCTCCTGGAACGTCCTGCAACCTCTTGGATATTCCTGCAGCCTCGTGCAGCCTGCAACCTCGCACAACCTTTGC
>BRYF01000023.1:14107137-14109637 GCA_030159135.1 Actinidia polygama | reverse complement strand
ATTTTCAATGCTTCATCCCTACTGCTCAACAAGTAAACATAGCAATATCTAGTGCAATCATCAATAAAAGTAATAAAATACTTTTTTCCTTCTTTAGTTTGTAAAGATTTAAAATCACAAATATCAGAATGAATTAAATCTAAAGGTTCTGAATTTCTATTAATAGAATGAAAAGATTTAAAGTCAACACATGTTTCGCATTTATGATTTAGATCCACTTCAAATTAGGCAATCTTTTCAAGTTAACTATTCTACGCAAAACATCATAATTAATATGTCATAATCTACCATGTCATAAATGAGAAGACTCAATCAAATAAGCAGAAGATGTGTTCTTATTATTAATAGCTGAAACCGGTACAACAGTCATTACATTCATCTTAAAGAGTCATTCGCTCAAATATCCTTTTGCCACATACATCCCACTCTTGGTGAGTACAAATGTGTCAGACTCAAAGACAAGCCTAAAACCATTCTTATTCAACAATGACCCAGAAACTAAATTTCTTCGAATATCTAGAACATGCAATACATTATTGAGAGTGAGTTTCTTCCCAGAAGTCATCTTCAAGACAACCTTTCCTTGTCCTTCAACTTTGGAAGTTGACAAATTCTCCATGTATAGTCGTTCGCCGTTAGCCACCACATTATATGTAGTGAACATCGTCTTGTCCGAGCATATATGTCATGTAGCGCCAGTATCCACCCGTCACTCTTTGGTGTTTCCAACCAAATTGGCTTCTGAAACCACTATAGAGAGGTTTATGTCAGCCACACCATTGGAAAGTTTGTGCCATTCAGTCACATTTGCTTGGGCAAAATTCTTAGTAGAACTCCCTTGGTCTTTACGCTTTAGGAGACAATCGACTGCACGATGTCCCATCTTGTTACAATTGTAACACTTGCCTTTGAATCTCTTGTTATCCACATTCTATGAGCTTTGCGAAAGACCATCACCAACATGTTTCATTTTCTTGTTATTAGGTTTATGCACATGTTCCGCCACATTGGTTTTGGATTCCGTAACCTGCTTGCTTGTTTTCTTTTTAGAATTCTGGTTGTCTTCTTCAATCCTCAATCGCACAATTAATTCCTCCAGTTTATTTCTTTGCACTTATGCTTTAGATAATTTTTGAAATCCCTCCATGGTGGTGGTAGTTTCTCAATTATCGCAGCCACTTGGAATGACTCACTTAAAGACATTCTTTCTGCATGAATATCATGTTGAATTAACTAAAGATCTTGAACTTGGTTGATAACTGTCTTTGAATCCACCATTAAGTACTCAAGAAATTTTCCAACAACAAATTTCTTTATTCTAGCATCTTTTAACTTGTACTTCTTGTCCAAAGACTCCCAAAGTTCCTTTGCTGTCTTGATTGGACTATACACATTGTAAAACGTGTTGTCCAATCCATTGAGGACATAATTCCGACAAAGAAAATATGCATGCTTCCATGCGTCAATCGCAACAACACCTTCTCGATCGGTTTCATTTTTGTTTAACGCAGGAGCATCTTCATGGAGAAACCGAGCCAGATTCATAGTAGTGAGATAAAACAACATTTTTTGTTGCCATCTTTTAAATTCAGTCCCGTTGAATTTCTTTGGGTTTCTCCATGATTTACCAAAACTGTAGCAGGTACATTTTGAACCACAGGGGTAGGGGTAGATCACAGTAACAGGATCAGAAGACATACTGTAGTCTGATAAATTTAGCAGTACAAACAAACAGTATAAAGATATTGTATAATTAACAAGATAAAAAAATGTCTTAAGATTGTGTCGAACACAAGTCTTGATCTTTCTGAATTTTGTTCTGCATTGCTGTGAGTTTTACATACTGCTATTTCAGTATATTTCGTGCAATTAGTTTATGTTCATTTTATGCAAATCATCTTGAAATAGTATTATGTTTAATTTGGTTTATATACAAGATTGTCCAACACCCACTCATCCTTCTTCCCTGTATGTTACTAGCAGCTTTGGATGTTGAGTCTAACACAACCAGGACTTTGCAAGCTATATTTTCCAAGGCTATCGAATGGGACCTGTTGTGGTATAAAATTGGGGCGAGCAACCAACAGTCAATATTGCTTTGAGACTTCGGTCTTGGACCTCGGCACAACTTGGGCTACCTGCGCAGCAATGAACAAACATTACCGGCGGGAGTGAGACCGTTCAAAATCCCTTCGGTGTGCGAATTAAACCTAGGCGAGCACAGGAGAAATAGTAAAGCTTTTTGAAATATGCAAGGGTTAAGCATAAACTATTGAGAAAATTAAATTGTATCTCATTATGATGGGGGAGCGGCCTTTTATAGATATAGTAATGGGCCGTGTCAGTGGATCACGGCGTTATCCTCGAAAGGATAAGTATGAGAGGATATCCCAATAATATCGGAGATAATGTAGGGGTTGCCACTTGGAGAGCAATCTGCAATTATAGGAGTTGTGATGGAGCTGGAGTCTAATGGAGATAGCTCCCTTATAGGGATGAA
>BRYF01000023.1:14097137-14102137 GCA_030159135.1 Actinidia polygama | reverse complement strand
ATAAATATTAAAAAAATAAGACAGATGGTGAAATAAGAAAGGCTGAGACATTCAATGCAGGATTTTCTACGCATCTAAAAAGAGGATACGTGGTTCGCTCATGCGTAGTATTCTCACAATATTCACAAGAAATAAAAAGCCCATAAATGCCCGTAACAATCACAACGATGCATAAAAATAATCAAAATGCATAAATAGACTTTTTTCTTTTCGTTTTTTACGATACCCATTTTCAAGTTAAAGATACACCACAAATATTCGTAAATTTCTTATGGTACACACTCTTCTTTAATAACTCTATTTATGTTTGAAAAAACACATTTTATATACTTATGACTCACTAGTTGAGGATATTGATGCACAAAGTAGGTAGAGGGACTTTGAATTTTGAAGTTTCTATAGCTATCATGAAAGGTTCTTCATATATAGGTGATTTTTCATGAAAAGGTCAATCTCTAAATTAATGTTTGGACAAATGCAGCCATTTGAATATATATAAATTTAGATCTTTCCAAAGCTTAAGGCATTAAGAGATTGGAAGAGAAGTTGTTTTCCCATTTGTGGTCTGTGTTGTTGGTTGAAAATCAGAGTACAATTCTAAAATGCCTTGAACTCATTTGTTTGATGTTGAAAGGGTTTTTGGTTTCAAACTTCAAGTCAAATTATAGCTTTTATTATTTTTTTTAAAAAAGCTTTAAGTTGAAAAATGGAAAAAATTAGATTGTTTTCTAATCAACTTTTAAGTCCAAAACAAAACATTTTTAAGTTGTTTCGGGTTGGAAGAAGAGGTTGAGATTTTAACAAGTTTTTTTCCTTTCATTTATTTTTTCTCGCTAAATTCTTAATACAAACACATCCTAAAAACTTTTAAGGCCTTAGAGATCAGACTCTACAATGGTTCGCCTAGCTTCGTTAATTGCACTATGGGAACATTGGGTCTTTATCTAAAGGGGTACTTTTAAGTGAGTCTTATCTTTAGAGTCTATAATTATAATTAGATGAGTCTCATCTCATACATAAATCTTAGACATTCATTTAACCCCAAATTAATCTTATCGACTCCCGACTCCGTCTCCTGTCCTGGTATGATGCACGCGGTCAATGGTCATGACTCAAATAAATGGAAAAATATAATTTCAACGGTTATCATATCATAGTTTGAGAAAAAAATGATGACAATAGCATAACGTAATCAAAAACAATATCATAAACATAATTTTAATATTCTAAATTAGATATATTCATCAATAACCACAGCCAACCAAAATTAGATATATTCACCAATCACCAACCCTGCCAATCACCACCACTAATCATAGTCGCCACAGCTACCACCACCACCACCCACCACTATTGCCAATCACCATAAACAACTTTTCAACACCACCAACCACTATCACCGTAAAATGCCACCTCGTCACCCCGCAACCACCACTACAGAGAATTTTAACAAAAGATTTCAGAGTTTTACGTGCTGTAAAATTAAAAAGACCTAGACTGTAAAAATTCTCAGTAGCAATAGCGACATCGAACTATTAAAAATTCACAATAATCAATATAGTGAGAATTTAATTTCTCAATGTTTTGTAAAAAAAAATCTGTAAATTTGAATATTAATTCCTTAGTCATGCCTAAAAATATTGTCATTAGCTAAAATAGAACAATTAATGCTAAACATTTTCATTTTATGATTTCAAATATCATCTATTCCAGCAAAAACAATACTTATTTTTTTTAAAAATATAAAATTTATTAGAGTTTACTATGAAAATTAAAAGTTATCAATTTTAAAATTTGAAGTATTAAAACTTTGTCAGAAGAAAATCACTTTTTATATTTTCATAAATTCTTATTTAATATGGATCTTATTTGATTGATTTGAGAATATTCAAAAGTATTAATTTTACTAAACAAAGATTGTGCGCAATAAAATTTATTATATTTTAAAATTTGAAATATAAAAATACATTAAAAATATCACATTAATACTCTCAAAACTAATTTGTACGGGCCTTTAGATATTTTAATCTTTTGAAAATATGTCAAAATTAATAAATTACAAAACATTTGGTCCAAAACATTTTTTTATATTTTTTATTTCATAAATATTGATTTTTTTAGGGGATAAATCTCAATAAGTAGATTAAAAAAATCTAAGTTTTATAAAAATTATTCTGTGTAGTAGAAGGAATGATATTTTAAAGTTTAAAATAACAAAAATGAGAAAAAAGGAAAATCTTGAATCAATGGATAATAATGAGGGGTAAAATCTCCATTCACTTGTCCAAGTTCTCAACCTCGCAACATCGTATCACGTGATGTCTGACAGCGCTCATCTCGCCCTATTAGATAAGTTCGCCCAATCTCTCTTCACCTCGCCATTCACCATAACGGACATCGCGTATGAGACGATACAGACAGAGGATCTTATCTCCACTTCCTGCTCACATCGCCAATCTCCATGAGCTTGCCAATAGGCGAGGTTGACTATCTCGCCTGCCTGAGAACTCCATCTTCATGAGACTTATTCTTCACCACATCGCCTGTAATCACAGTATACTTTTCATATGGCATTATCCTACTAACATTTCGATATCCTCGGGATATCCTTTCATACTTAGACGTCCGAGGATTTCGCCGTGATCTCCTCACACGACACTCCATTCTCTATCTATAAAAAAGTCGCTCCCCCATCATTGAGAGGTATAACTTAACCTGTTGATGTATATCTATCTATTGTATATACCCTAGGGGTAGATTAGTCTTTTTATCTTTATTAGTTTTGTCTATATATTCTGCTACTCTCTTCTTTTGTAATTTACACTATTCAATACACAAGAGATTACTCTCTCCCTCTCCCTCTTTGTCTCTCTCTCTACTATAGATATATATACACATACATATATATTTTCATCATTCTAACATATATATACACATACATATGTATTTTTATCATTCTAACATGGTATCAGAGCCATGACTTCTCACCTCTGATTTTCGATCTTCATCTCCTGCTCATCTTTTTTCAGCCTTTTTCTTTATTTTTCTGTATTCTGTCGATTGGGAATCTACTTGTATCTGAAATCTGAACACACCATTGTGTTCCTCATGAAACTATGCGCTCAGCCAAGTCGAGAGCACCGCCATACACCTTCATACGCGTCACCTGAACCTTTGCACATCAGATCTACTCTCAGAGTAGCTCCCACGCGCCTCATCCACGTGCCGCGCCTCTGTGATTTAGCCCTAGTGATGTCAGCCTACGTCATCCCACGTCATCCCTACTGTGACCTCAGCCCTATCTATGTGCGTCATCTTGACATCAGTCTATTCGACGTCATCTACCACATCAGCCCTACCGCCATGTGTCATCCGCACATCATCTGCCATGTCAGCATAGTTTCCACATCATCTTCCACGTCAACACAGTGCCACATCAGTTGTTGCCTCGGTAAATTACAGTCTCGGCCCCTAAAGTTTCTAATTTCTTCAAATTGAACTCAAAAGTTTTTGATTTTAACAATTTGGTCCTTGAAGCTTGCAACCCTTCATTTTTTGTCTTCCAGGTTCATATCTTTGAGTAATTTGGGCCTTATGATTCTATTTTTGCACTTAGATTTTGCTATTTGTGCTTCGTTACTGCTGTAGCTGCTATTCTACATCATTTTTCTATTGTTTACTCTACGGATTGGACATTATGGATCGATATGAGACTTCTAGACCCCGAGGTTTTTCAGGCTCTGGTGCTCGGTCATCTGGTTTGGGCCCTCGTCATAATGAGTGCGCCTTTTTCATGCTACTGATCATCGTTTGCTTACCTATCCTGTTCGGGTTTGCAAGCATTGTCGCCAGTGAGGTTCTGGACATTATTTGTCCGATTGACCCAAGATTCCTACCCGCCGAGATACTCGTCCTCAGTCCACTATTGCTATTGCTGGGGTTTCCTCTATTGCTTCTACCTCTCCTACCCTGATCGATATTAGTGATCTTCCTGCTCTTGTTTAGTAGATTATGTCATCTTTCGGTTATCCTTCTACTACCTTGTTTGGCTCTTCTAGTATATCTCCATGGTACTTTGACTCTGGGTGTAGTAATCATATGACCTTTGATTTATCTACCTTCTCCTCTAAATTCTCTAAGTCTTCATTTCCTGTTATTTATACTGCTAATGGATCTTCTATGATTGTTGATCATGTTGGGCATGTTTCTACTTCTGCTCTGTCCATTTTCCATGCATACTATGTCCGTAAAGTTGTTCTTAATCTTGTTTTTATTGGTTAATTATGTGATCTTGGTCTTACTGTTCTTTTCTCCTCTATTGGTTGTGTTTTGTAGGATCCGCAGACGGGTCAGACTCTTGGGATAGGCCGTAGACATGGTCGATTGTTCCAGGTCGTGCGTCTACACCTTCATATATCCACTGGTACCACCACTTCTACATCTCTTTCCTCACCAACTTTCGGAATTTGGCACTCTCGTTTAGGTCATGTATCGTTAGGTCGGTTACGACTTCTCATATCTAAATGTGTCTTAGGTCCTACTCTTAATGACCATCTTGATTGTCGATTCTGTCAGCTTGCCAAACAACATGTTTTATCTTTTAATAAAAGTACTTCTATCTCTTTTGCTCCTTTTGAATTAATTCTTTTTGATATTTGGGGGCTTTTTTCCACTTCTACTATGGGGGCTTTCTCCCAAAGATAATGCTCAAGAATACTGTGATACCTCTTTCCTTGTCTTTCTACGAGCACATGACACTCTTCCCTACCGCTCTTGCCCTAGTACCTCAGAATGGGAGGGTGAAACGTAAACATCATCATTTGCTTGATACTACTCGTGCTTTGCTAATTTCTTTTGGCTGTCCCAAGAGGTTTTGGGAGAAAGCTACTCTCACCGCTACTTACACTATTAATTGGGTCCCATCACCCCTTCTTGGTAACCTCACTCCATACGAGTGTCTATTTGGTACCCCTCCTATTTATCATTCCCTTCGTGTCTTT
>BRYF01000023.1:14079637-14084637 GCA_030159135.1 Actinidia polygama | reverse complement strand
CACAGACTTTTTGATGACCCTTACTATTTAATTTAGGAAACTGCTTCTTTAAAGTTTCAAAAACTAAAGTGCACAGTGCAATTATGTGAATTTTTTACTCGGGACCAAAATCGACCGACCAACGGTCGGGAAAAGGTTGAGCGGTTGTTTCCGTTTGGTTCTGACCGACCGATCAAATGTTGGACTGATTCGATTTGATGCATTTTTAACTGACTTTGAATAATTTTACTCGTGTTGGACGTGCTAAACTCTATTTTTGAAGATTATTTGTTGGTTTAGGATCTTGGTTGGCCAATGAACTCTTTTTGGCATTAATTGGTTGAGAAAATAATGCTTTGGGTATAAATTTGGAAAGACTCTCGGTTTTTTGATGGATTTCTTAGTTTCTGGGAGCCCCTTGCAAGAATTTAGTGACCTTCAGATCTTTGGAAAGACTTGATAGTTTCTTTGTTGAGGCGACTTTGATTGGATCTTTGAACCTTTTGGTTTAAATAGGGTTTTCAGTTTGATTCCAATTAGGTTTTGAAAAGAATTTGTATTTTGAATTTTGTAAGCTTTTGAGAGGTGTTTTTTTAAAAAATTCTCCATTGTAGCTCTTCGGAGCATTCGTTTGATTCGTTAGTAAAAGTCTTTGCTCGTTTAACTGTCCGTGGATGTAGACACATCGCCAAACCACGTAAAACTTGGCATCTTTTATTTTTGTTTTGTTATTCCCCTTTTCGTTCGGTTATTTTTGCATTGCAAATTTATTTTATACTTTTTCTCCATATTCGTAAGCTTTTGGGTTGGGTTTATTTTGTATTTTTTTAAGCTTGCACACAATAGTTTAAATATATGGTGCCCATTTTGGCTCAATTTTGATAATCAAAATCGTTCATATTGTAGGTTTCGTTATTAAGATCAATACTGTAAAAATTCATGTTGATCGAATACAAATTAATATCTGTTCAGTATTATTTTATAACTTAATAAATGAGTATGACACACATGATTATAGTCATTTATCTGGATATAAATTGATATTGATATACCATTGATTTTGTCCGATTAATGTAATTTTTTACAGTATTAAATTCTTTGATTATGTCTATAATATAAATGGTTTGGATCATCAAAATAATTTCAAAATAAAGTAAAAATGCTTGAACCGTACCGGTGCAATGCTAAGAATACACCCACTTTTGGTGAGTCCCACCATCCCTGGTGAGTCGTGACAAATATTACAAGATGGATTAAGTGAAATATATATATATTACTAATTCTATTTTATTTTTTGATTTTTATTATACAGAGTTGTAAAATAAACTTTTATTTAGCAAATTTATGATATACTTTTCATACCGACAAAAGTACTATTTTATAACTTAATAAATTAAAAATAAAAAAATAAGTAATCTGTGCAGAGTCAAACCCCTCCTTCCCCTCCCCAAATAAAGGAGGATTAAGTGATTACGAACATTACGTAGCTCATAAAATATATTAAGTTTTGAAGAAATTCAGCATTCAACAATAATTATATATATTGGCATAGCATTCAACAATTATTGAAGAAATTCAGCCTATCTGTAAACAAATCATCAAAGTTTGAACACCCATTAATTTATTATACACAAGTGTCGTTGATTTGAATGGCATAGCATTCAAGAGCACACCAAAAGAATATTATATATGCAGGGATGTATGTTTTTCTTGGGTAAAAATTCTAAAACAAAAGAGAACTTGTAAATAATGTAAAAGTCATAAATTATCATACCAAGATGGACCAAGTCTTGAACAAGTTTTCGAGTTTGTCTGGGGAAGGATGTATTTAAAACAAAAATCCTCACCTTTCTCAAATGTCATGCGACTCAGTCACTCAATTTTTGGTAAGTCGGCAATATCCTTTTAGAAAATAAACGTCATACGGATGGATATTTGTTGGAAATAAAAGGCTCATATGCTGTAAGATTATTCTGTACAAAAAATCTGTATAGAACTACTTATTTGTATTTAATTAAGCTATTATCATACTTTATCACATGTATGAAGGGATTGTTCTAGTTTTGTTTCAATATATTTTGCCTCTCTTGTATCGACTTTTTAATCTGTCACTGAATATATTACACGTATGTACTCTAGGCGTTCCGTTTTATTTATCCAATTTAGAATGTCCCAAAAATACTTGCCCAGATTGAAAAATTAAAACATAAAATATGTTAGTTTTTAAAAATATCGATCCCTTGCAAATTGTTTAAATGCTTTCAAGGATAGAGGGGGCAACATAGAAATTGAATACCTTTTCAAGGATAGCCGGTGCTTCCGCTGTATGCCAAGTTCATCAAGTGTTATAAATGTAATATGTAGATTCTGATCAAGGACACAACTTTTTTGTAGTCTAAATGTTAGGACAGCAGAGTACAGTAAAATATTTTAAGTCTTATTTGAGTTTAATTTAAAAATTTAAACAATTTATATTGTAGACTTTGTCGTGAAAATTAATACTGTAAAAATTATATTAATTAGATACATATGATATTCGTTCAGTACTGTTTTATAACTTAATAAATATGAGTGTAACATACATGATTATACCTGTTTATCTGTATCAAATCATTATCGTTATTTTTTACAATATTAAAGTTCTTGATGATGTTATTTTTTACGGTATTAATGTTTTTTATAAGGTCTATAATACGAACGATTTTGATTATCAAAATAAACTTAAAATGAGATCTAAAATGCTTGAAATATCCCAGTACCATTGAAGTCGAAAATTAGAGTGCCGACTCGTCCTTATCAAAGGGCCGATGATAGAATCATGTTTGCAAGCCATACTTAATGGACATACAATACTCGGTAGAAGCCTGACACTACACATCTCTTGGGTGCAAAAAGGTGTTGTTCCGGACACCTTAGCCGGGCCATAGGCATGACAGGTAAATCAGGTACTCAGCGGCCCAACAGATGGGAGGCCCAGTGCATAGTGCCCACAAGAAGCCCACCCAATATTTCATGAGTGAAACTCCCACACTGCGGCTGCCATGACTCGAACCTGCGCTCTTGGGTGCAATCTACCACCTGTGAACCAACTGAGCTACGCCCTGGGGGCAAAAATAATGTTAGAATAAATATAACGTCGACAGCAGGATTCGAACCTGCGCAGGCATAGCCCAACAGATTTCGAGTCTGTCTCCTTAACCACTCGGACATATCGACGGTTAAAATATTCAACTAAGAATACACTACACATCTCGATTACGTAAGTGGAAGTGGGTGATTGTTGCGATATTTTGCCCTAACGAACAAAATAGTAACCAATCTCACATCCTTTAGTAAGTGACGTTTAAAATTGACCTGAGAACTTAATTGCACAACGAATTTTAAAGCCGTGATGACCTAGCTCAAAGGACTTTTCCAGTGATAAATCAGCGAAAAAAACATGGGAAGACTTCAATTAGCTAGTCTTTATCTCAACACACCGATCATCTTTTATTCTTACAAGGAAAAAAAAAACAAGTGCTTGGATAATATATGTATGTGTTAATTTTATTTTTTATTATGTCAATTCTCATAATAATGGATGGTTCAACGTGACGCATTTATAAGTGTCCTATATATATCTATGATATCACTCTGGAGTCTAGTCCGAAACGAAGTAAGCGTTTGATATTTGACCATTGATTTCTAAATTTCATTACAAAATATTTTCTCCGTTGTCGTAAAATAGTGAAGTGTTTAATTTGGTTGCCAAAATGAACTAAGCATTTGATACTTGAACCGTTTATTTCTAAATTTCATTCCAATTTCATTACAAAATATTTCCTCCACTTTGAAAACATATGGAAGTGTTTCGATTCTTCATTTCATGATGGAATGAATGGGTGTGATAGAGGCACGATAATTTTTTATTTAATTGAGATATATTTATGAAAAAAACACGTGATGCGAGTGAGTCGTGCAACCTTATAATAGAATGTGATAGTTGCGTAACTTATAGGAAATTTTGACGAATTTTGCTTGGAGGGCATGGGCTTGAATAATAAATTGCTCAAATCATGTTTTTAATAAATAAGTTCGTAAGTATTATCAAAATTCAAAGTTAACGGCCGTGATTGCATTTCTTTAAATTATAACACCCTATAATTTTTTAGAAAAAAATATATATATTAAAGGAACTCATCATTTGGTTCAATGGACTTTTACGTTCTTAAGTGATCGTTTAGTCAAATAAATAAACTATTAATTTGTTTTATATTTTGGTTCCAGCAACGGCCTATGAATACTGTCATTTGAAAAATGATTTGAGTTTTTTAGAGAATAAACATAGAAATAGAGATTTAAGATGAAATTATAATTCACGAATAATAAAATTCTAATTACATGCAACTTTTTTGGAAAAATTATAAAAAAGACAAGAATTTGACCTCGGTAACAAATTAAACTCTATAGTGTTAATTTAAAAAAATCAAATTCTAGAGTTTTAATTCTATCAAAATTAAAGTCATCCGTTAGACTTCGTTCACGGAGAGTAAACAGAACCAACTGATTTCTGCCAAAAACGTTACAAAACGACGTCATTCGATATTTTTCCTTCTAAATCCCTAATCGATTCAATTAAGGCTTATTTTCAAGCAAAACTCTAAGAAAAGGTCCTAAGTTGTGTCAAGAGAAAGTTGCCATTAATAGAAAATTAATCGATTCAATTAGGGTTTATTTTTAAGTAAAGCTCTGAAAATGGTCATAAGTTGGGGCAAGAGAAAGTTGCATCTCTAGCACGAATATAGAATTGTGACCGGATTAAAACTCTGGGTTTTAATTTGTTAAAATTAAAGGTACGTGGCTTATTGTTGCTAAGGAAAAATCTTTTTTTTTTTTTGTAATTACCCCCCTTTTTAAATAAAAAATAATACTTTTAAGTTTTGGTTTTAAAGACTTGGGTTGATTTTAAGCGCCTGATTAGCTTAAAATCTAGAAAAATGCTATAATATACATCAAACATTATTTGCACTCATTGTGTGACT
>BRYF01000023.1:14067137-14074637 GCA_030159135.1 Actinidia polygama | reverse complement strand
CTCACATAGACACTCAATATGAGTCTCAATCGGGCTTGGGCTCATCCAAACGGGTTTGAACTTATCCAAGTGGGCTGGACTCAACAAATATGTCATAAAATTTTGAATTTTTTTCAAAAGTAAACCCACGGTAATTATCAATAATTACACTTATGGCCCCTTAATTGTTATATAATTTTTAATAACCAACTAGTTTTTAATTATTACAATATGTTAGTAGAAATAGTACCATAAGTTAGCATATAATTGACCTTCAATTATCATAAATAAATCACTATTATTCATAAATTTATACCACAAAAAATCATAACTAATTTAAATATATACTATAAGCTATTCATAACAATCGTAACAATAATTCGTAACAAATACCAAACGAAAACATAACTTATTATTTTGGTTACCTTATATCATAAAAGTATTGGTCACCGGTTGGAACGATAGTTCTTATTATGGTGTAAAAAATTCGATAGTTGAGATTGAATTTTATTTATCCTTAGGTTAAAACATAAGGTGCACAAGATAAAACCCAAATGTTGGGAGTCTACCGGAGTATTTTTTGTAAATAAATGATAAATCTACGAGACTAGAGTGGGTGTTGTGCGCTTAAGGTACAACACAATGTTAGATGTAATGGTAGAATTTATTGTTGAATATTGATTAAACTAAGTCAAGTTTAAACATTGATGAAAATCTTATTAAGGAAGAAAAAACAAACACACATATGCTAAACTCATTAGTCACAAACAAGTTTGTTTTAAGAAGAAAAGAACTTACAAAGATTTCAAGAACTAAGTCAACTGTTCACATTCGTAAAGGCAAATAATAGTGATCTTAAAAATAAGCTTACATATGCTTAAAGAAATATTTTAAACTCTTAACAAGTCTCACTAAATGTTATTTTGCACACAAAAGAAGTAGAAAAGTCAAATCAACTATCAACCTCAAAATGAATAGCTGACGGCCAGAATTGATAAAGAGACAAAGTATAGACTGCTACTGTCACAAGTTTGGTTGACCAAAGCTTAAGAGTCTCAGCCAAAGTCTAAAAGATCAAAACAACTATCCAAGTTGCTCACTGAAAATACAGTTCAGGTACGACCAAAATTCACATTCGGTCAACCGAAGTTAAAAGAAAGCACAACAGAAGTTGCCACAACCGAACAGAGGATAAGGGTGTCTACTAGAAAAGTAGGCTTGCCACGACCGAACCTCACATTCGGTCGACCGAAGTTGAGTAAAGGCACAATCAAAGTTGAAACAGTGCAACAGACTACTCTCTGGAAATGAAGAAGAATGACGACCGAAGTTCACATTCGGTCGACCGAAGTTTGAAAGATCCTTGACCGACATTCTAAAACCTTCAGCAGATAGAATAATCAAGCCACTAGAATTTCAATATAACCACGACCGAAGTTCAAGTTTGATCGATCGAAGTTGTTGACCGAAGTTTGAAAAGTTGATCATGCACGTCCAAATCAAGATCCAACAGATGTGATTCAATCAGAAGGGATAGATCAGAAGCATTAAATGCTGCAACGACTCTAATATACTTTTGTCTTATAAATACAACTCTTGGGGGTTGTTGGAGAGGTATTGGAATGCCATAAATTTCTAGAATCACTTGTATTCAATACTTCAATCTCTTGTTCATTCATTGTGAGTTTGATTTGAGAGAGCTAGATCACTCTAGACAAAAGAAAGCTTCATTGTATTTATATTTGATCTAGAGTTGGTGAGCTAAGAGCTACTTCAACTATTACATCTTGTTAAAAGGATCACTATAAGTGATTGTAAACTTCCAAGAGATGAAATCTCTTGAAGACTAGAAGAGTCCTATTGGTTGTAAATGTTATCAAGTACTCGCAAGCTTGAAGATAGTGAATTTTCAAAGAGAAGTTTAGAGAGGAGGCGTAGGCCGAGATTTTTCGAACCACTATAAATCATTTACACTCTTTTCTCTCCTCTCCTTTACATTGTTCATACATTTGCTTAAACTAAGAGTGTATTGTTGTTATAATAACTTTGTCGAACCTTAGTTGGCCACTAATCTTAGCAAACTTATTTCACCCCCTCATAGTTTGCTTTCTAGCTAACATTTATTTAGAGGCTCGGCCCAATAATACAATCAAAAGAGTTCAATTCGTAAGACCCATCAACAATAATCTTAATCCGTGAAAAACTCAAGTTGATCAGATACCGATAGTCACATGATTAGTACATGTTATGACAAACATGATTTGATCACATAACTCCTGCTACTCGATCAATTTGATTTTTAGCGGTGATGATTTCGTTAGTAAAGTTTACTAAATGAACAGAAAGCCCGGGTGTGCCACAAATCTACGGATAGCACGGCATTGTGGCACAAAACTCATCCCAATCTCACCCCCCACCCCCACCACGACCCCCACCCCCAAAAAAAAAAACTAACCTAAGATTAAAACTATTACCCATTAAATCCATTTTTGTCTCTAATCTCTTGGCTAGCAAGAATGAAATTTGATTCACTCCCTCTCATTAATGGAATAGATTTGGATCTAGAACACAATCATGCTAATAAATCTTTATTCAAACTTAAAATTTGACGGATATTTTACAACTCATATCACACGAAATATAGTGTTATTATATTTTTATAAACTTTTTTTTGAAACAAAAAGGATTAATTCTCAAACCCCGAGATTTTCAAATGCATATAATATAAAAACTTTAGGTCAATAATGGAGATTATTTGTTTTGCAAGTCAAAAATATGAGTCAAAGTAAACAAAATTATAGGTGATATGATGAGCGAAATCTAGCCTCGGGCATTATTTTTGTGGCGTAGTTGAGAGCCCGTGACCAAATCTTTGTAGCAGTGAAACTCTTGACGAACAATACTATGAATATTGACAATCTAGAAGATGTGACCAACTAGTTTGCTGGTCAAGTAAATTGATGATTTTCTATACCCCAAAAGAATTTTCACTGGATACATCAAAGCTAGAAATTTTGGCAGCATGTTTGATTTTTTTAGGAGTTGTTTGGTGGACGGTTTGATTTTGAAAAAACAATAGGTTTTTTGGAATGATGTTTTCAGACTATTAAAAACTAAATAAGATGTGGAACAATGAGCATTTATATTTTTAAAACTCTTTTCTGAAGAGGGTTATGCAAAACAAATCGGAAAAAACATAACTAAATGAAACGAGGCTTATACGGCGTGGATCTTTTGAGAAAATGAGTATAATGGAGAGACCCGGAACCCATATACAAAATTGTTGTTGATATTCATATCGTAACAAAGGCTTATTTTGATTTGATTTGGTTTGGTACCAAAGCATATTTTTTTTTTCATATTCCGTTTGTTGAATTTTAATATTTGGTATGGTAACATAACATCTTTTAGTAGTTTAGTGACTGCATTTGTTTTACTGAAGATAAAAAAATATATATGCATAGTGACTTCCTTTCAATCTCTATAACGACGTCTAATTTTTTTTTTTCAAAATTAAATTGATTAAAACTGTTTTTATTATCATTTTAATTGGTTTTAACTGTCTTATGCCCTGTTTTGTTTGATTAAAATATACATGAGCAATTGAGATCAATAAAATAAGCTCAAAATACTTGAATTGCACTTGTATAGTCGTTTTCCCAGCCTGCCCTGGTCGACAAGTCTAATTAGGCTCAGTTAGCTTTGGTCCAGATATGCACGCTTGGAATTAATTACGAACATTATGACAAGGGAACTAGTCTAACCGTCAATTTTTCATTGGTAAATGATGAATTAGTCCCAACAACTTTGTCCTAATTTTCAAAGCGATAGATCCTCGAACTTTCATTTCTTCTAATTAAGCTCTTCAACTCCGATCCAATGCCAGAAATTAAAAAACAATGTTGTTATATGTTGATGCATGTTTTGGGATCGTTGGATGAGGATCAATGGTTCTGTATGGGACCTCGTTGACGAACGAATTTTTGTCCTGAGCGGCCAACATCCTGCAAAAATAGCATTTGGAAGGGGTACCAGGATGGTGCTGGCTAACGCCACTTCGATTCTTAAGTTAGAAATCCGGAAATTTTAATTTGGAAGAAATTAGAGTTCTTCAAGCAGATTATAGCTTTTTGCATGCCTTTTTCATTTAAGAGCGTGGGTTTATTTGTAATATAGTCTTAATATTACTTTACTTACTTTCAATTGGTCTTGGGTGGATGTTTCTAAAATTTCTAACATAGTATTGAAGCTTAGTCTACGTCTTGAGTGGCCTTGCAAACCAAGTCTCGACTTGAGTTGGTTTTTCTCGTCTCGTAAGCTGTGTTAGAGTAATGGAGATAAATATATCTATATAGTGTTTAGGATATAGAGAGAGAGAGAGGGAGAAAGAAAGAAACTCTAGTATTGATAACATAGATACAAAGGGAGAGAAGAGCGGAATGTATAGGCAAAGGGAAAATACTAAACTATCCCTAGAATATATACAATAATATACATTAACACACACACACTCAAATTCAAGGGGGATTTTGCAGAAACCAACTTGAGTTTGGTTACGAGAGTATCAAAATGACCAGGTAGAAGAGATTTGATAAAAATATCAGTTGTCAGGTCAGCAGAAGAAACAGAAAAAGATGGACCGTACCGCGAACCACATGTTGTCGAATAAAGTGACAATTAATCTCAATATGTTTAGTACGATCATGAAAAACATCATTGTGAGCAATCAGCGTGGTACTACAATTGTCACAATGAAGCACAATAGCCTCAAAATGACTGACGTCCATGTTCTGAAGTAGCCACTGAAGCTAGATGAGCTTCTGTGTAGTGTCAGCAAGAGCATGATACTCAGCCTCAATGCTAGAGCGAGCAACAAGAGTCTGCTTCTTACTACGCTAAGAGATAAGGGAGTCTCCTAGAAAGAACCAAAAGCCGGTGGTAGAATGTTGAATCGTAGGATCCCCAATCCAATCGGCATCAGCGTAGGCATGGAGCTGAAGGGAGGACTAATTGGAGAAATGTAGACCATGAAAGAGGGTGCCCTTGACATACTGGAAGATGCGTAGTACGACAACATAGTGAGTTGAGCGAGGTGCAGACATGAACTGACTGACAAGATGAACAACATGAGCAATATCAAGACGAGTAACAGTTAGATAAATAAGGCTTTCGATGAGGTGTTTATATAGGGTAGCATCGGATAATAGTTCATCATCAAGAGAAGTAAGGCGATCATTAGCTTCTAGAGGAGTAGAGGTAGTCTTACAATCTGAAAATCCAGCACATGTAAGAAGATCTGAAACTTACTTGGCCTGAGTAAGAGAATATCCAGTAAAGCCAGATGAAACCTCAAGACCAAGGAAGTAGTTCAAGGGACCAAGGTCTTTCATCTCAAAGTGACGATGAAGGAAGTTCTTGAGCTCAGAGATACCATGAGCATCATCTCCAATAATAATCATATCATCCATATATAGAATAAGAAGAACAATGACATGAGCAGACTGACAAATAAAGAGAGTAGAGTCATAGGTACTAGCAGAGAAGCCAAGATCATAGATGGTAGAACTAAACTTGGCATGCAAGTTGAACTTGCATAAGACCTAGAGAGCACGGCGAAGTCAACACATCTGATGTGCAAAGGATGAAGAATCATGAGGAAGCTACATATAGACTTCCTCAGTCAAATCACAATTGAGAAAAATATTCTTAACATCCATCTGACATAGGGACTAACTACGAGCAGCAGCAATAGCAAGTAGAGTCATGATAAAGGTAAGCCTAGCAATAGGAGTAAATGTCTCCTCATAGTCAATACCATATTCCTAAGTATAGCCCTTAGCAACCAGACGGGCTTTGTATCGCTCTATAGTACCATCAGATCGAGTTTTAATCTTATAAATCCAACGACATCCAATAATAGATTTGCTAGGAGAAAGATCAACAAGATCTCAAGTGTGAGTCTTATCAAGAGCCTGTAGTTCCTCAGTCAGCTTGCTTCCAAAGAGGGTTAGTACTTGCCTCACGATAGGAACGAGGCTCACACTGGGCTAAAATAGTAGAAAATAATGATAGTCTCGAAGATAAGAAGGAACTTCTCTTACCCGAGTAGAACAGCTAAAAAGAAGATCACTAGGTAGAGGGACAAGAGGTGCAATTGGAGGAGCATAATTAGTAGACAGGGACTCCGCAGGAGAGACGGTAGCCGGCGGCACAGCATGGGGAGCATCATCAGAAAGGATAGCAGGAATATCAACATCCTCGGGAAAAAGTTCAATGAAAGGATCAATAAGATAGGGGGAGCGAAAGAAGAAGATAACTGAAAAGAAGACAAAGAGGAGAACATCTTATGTTCCCAAAAGACAACGTGACGAGAGACTCGAAGTTATTGAGACAAAGGATCCCAACAACGATAGCCTTTATGCTCAATCCCAGACCCCAAGAAACAACACAGACGAGACATAGGCTCTAATTTAGTTCACTCATATGGCTATAATAAGACAAAGCAGGCACAACCAAAGACACGAAGGGAATGATAATCGGGAGGGGTACCATATAGACGGTCGTATGGAGTGAGGTTACTAAGAAGGGGTAATGGAACCCGATTAATAGTATAAGTAGCAGTGAGAGCAACTTCACCCCAAAACTTCTCGGTACAGCCAGAAGAAATTATCATGGCACGAGTAGTGTCAAGCAAATGACGGTGTTTACGTTCCGCTTTCCTATTTTGTTGAGAGGTACCAGGGCAAAAGCGGTGGGGAAGAGTGCCATGTGCTCATAGAAAGGCAATAAATGAGGTATCACAGTATTCTTGAGCATTGTCTAAGCGAAAGACCTTGATATCACATAAAAATTAGATTTTGATCATATAATCAAAATCATAGTAGGTTTGTTATAATTGAGATCGATTCTTTAAGAGGTAAAGCCAAGTATATCGAGAGAAATTATTTATGAATTTAATAAAATATTGAGAATCGCACGTAGAGTAGGAGTAGGAAAAGGCCCCCAAATATTAGATGAATTAATTCAAAAGGAGCAGAAGAGATAGAATTACTTTTATTGAAAGATAAAGTATGTTGTTTGGCAAGCTGACGGAACTGACAATCAAGGTGTTCATTAAGAGTAGGACCTAAGACACCTTTAGATACAAGAAAACGTAACTAACCTAACGACGTATGACCTAAATGGGAGTGCCAAATCCCAAAAGTTGGTGACAAATAATATATAGAAGTGGTGGCAGTAGTAAGGATAGGAAGATGAAGATGCACAAGATGGCACAATCGACCATGTCTACGACCTATCCCAAGAGTCTGACCTATCCACGGATTCTACACAACACAACTAGTAGAGGAGAAAAGAACAGTAAGACCAATATCATATAGTTGACCAACAGAAACAAGATTAAGAGCAAGTTTATGGATATAATAGATATGGAGAATGGACAAAGCAGAAGTGGAGACATGATCAACAATAGTCATAAAAGATCCATTAGCAATATAGATAACAGGAAATGAAGACTCATAG
>BRYF01000023.1:13952137-13954637 GCA_030159135.1 Actinidia polygama | reverse complement strand
AGAGGAAGTTTTCTATATATAGAAAAATTCGCACATCTTCGAAATAGTGCCAGCCAAACGCATCCTTAAGAGGAATTACAACCCTTCACCCCCAAACATGCCCTTAGGAGAAGTTGTAACCATTGGATTTGAATTTGAATTCAAACTAAAATGGATCTGGTTCGTACCTGGTCCATCAAGCATTGGGTCGAACCATGTCTAAAAAATAATTATTAAATAGGCCCAAACCTTTTTAATATTATTATATCGCACATGCACGCGCCCCGAACTGAACCGAATCAAACCAAACCGAATTGAGTCGTCCAGACGGCGGCGGCGGTGGCGGTGGGGCACGTGCGTGTGGGGTGTAGTGAGAAACTTATGTTATCTAAGTCTCCTCTCCGTTAAAAACTTGGGTATACCCAGGGGCACACCTTAGGCTTCCAAACCTAGGCGTTATATACCCATCACTTTTTTCATGAGAAATCAATATGGGACAAGCCTTTAGTTCCATCCAATATCCATACTCATTGTGTTAGCCCTATGGCGTCAATCCAATTATGTTGTAAATATTTTGATGATAACAAATTCTATCATATTGCTCTAATGTATTTAATTCAAGTATGATAGTTTTAAGAAATATTCAAGCACACATTCTCAAGGATAAAAAAGATCCGAAGATATTTGGACTTCAAAGCAAGACGCCTTCAAGCACTGAAGAACTCAAGACTGAAGAATTTTTACTAGGGTATTCTTGTAAAGTTCTTGTATGGTTAAACTCTTGAGGCTCTAGAATGACATTAAGATCATTCATACATTCTTTTTAAATACAAAAGTGCATTAAAATTAAGGTTTCGTAAAAATGTGCTAGCAATAATTTTTAACTTTGAAAATGTAATTACAAGTTTGAAAAATTGGCTAGTAATAATTTTTAACTTTGAAAATATAAATGCAAGTTTAAAAAATTGGTTAGCCACACTTTCTGACTTTGAATTTTTGATTGCAAATTTAAAAAATAGGTTAGCCATAATTTCTGACTTTGAAAAATTGCTTGCAAGTTTAAAAAATTGGTTAGCCATAATTTCTGACTTTGAAAATTTGATTACAAGTTTGAAAAATAATGTTTAACTTTGAAAACTTGATTGCAAGTTTGAAAATTAGCTAGCAAATTTTAAATTCTCTCCAAAGGTTATAATCTTGCTAAGATCTATAAATACTTATCTTTAGCTCTCATTTTATCTAGACACCAAGTGAGAAACAAGCAAGCTTAGAACTCAAAGTATTCTTCATTTTTATATATTCAATATCCCTTGAGACTTTCAAGTTCAATTCATACAAGAGTTTTAGTGAGAGAGATTATTGTAAAAACTTTATTTGTATATCTTTGTCAAAAAGAAGAATTGTTATTGTGAGAGAAATCTTAAATCCTATCCACAGTAAATTATGTCAAGAGGGTTGGTGTGACCCTTGTGAGGTGAGAAGGTTTCTCCACCTTGTAAACAAGAGAGGTGTACTCTTGGTGTGTAAAAGTTTGAACTCAACCTGTAAGGAGTTTGGATTAGTGGATTGAAATCTCAAGTAGTGTGCTTGGGGAGTGGACGTAGGTCAGGTAAACCAAACTACGATAAATCGCCGAGTTTAAATCTCTCTATCCCTTTCTCTTTATTATTGTGCTCATATTGATATTATCTGCTTTATACTCATTTTTATGTTATTCTAAACTCTTAACTCGGTATAATTTTTATTAAAAAAAAAGTTTGCCATCAACCCTATTCACCCTCCTCTAGGGTTGATTATCTGGGTAACACATTGTACTTACTTTGGAGGTCATTCTCATTCAAACCTCCTTTGTACTAAACCTGAAATTTATTTTTTGATTTAATAGGAATTATATTTTTATATATTTTTTATTGAATCTACATGGGAGGTATTTGCTTATTTACATTGTAAAATTGAAATAAAAAGAACTTTTACTTAAATGCTTTCAATATAAATAAGTCTGTTGATAGAGGACTAGGCCAACAATGGATGTTCAGTTGGTCAAAAGTTATAACTATTTTCAGGCCTCAACCAGTTGAGAAAGGTTTGACCGGTCCAGAGCAAACAGTGGCCTAACTAGGTAACTTTCTACCGGTCGAGAAATGAGTTTGACTAGTTGAGAAGGGTTCATCGGTTGAGAGAAAAGTTCAACCGGTTAAAAATAAGTAGTAGCTGAAATTGTTACGTTCGACCGATCCAGCATGAGCAGAGGCCTAAACATATATTCTCAACCGGTCGAGCTCTAGGCTTAACTGGTCTAACTAGAAAAAATAGAAAGTTTAGTTTTTTTTACTAGAATTCAAAGCCTGTTTGGGGACAACTTAACCTCTAAATTGAGAAATACACATCAAAAAATTATAGAAAATTGAGGTAGCTATCCTATGCAACTTGAATCAAATCAAGAGGTTGTCATATAAATGATTTACGTCCAAACTACTAGCGATGATTTGGAGGCAAAAACAGAACATAGTCTCTATTTGGA
>BRYF01000023.1:13907137-13909637 GCA_030159135.1 Actinidia polygama | reverse complement strand
TTAATTTGATTACAAGTGTGGAAATTTTGGTACAATTGATGAATTTTTATCCAAGCGTTCAGATTTTGGTAAAAGTGTACAATATTTTCTATTTGGGTCTACATTTTGTGCAAAGATTATTTCAATTGGCGCAAGTGTGCCAATTTTTGTTCAATTGTGCAATTTTTGTAATAATTTATCAAAATTTGCCCACTTGTATTAAAACGTGTGCAAATTTTGGTACAAGTGCCATCTTATAAAAAAAAATCATTTTACACAATTGACAATTGTGAAAAAAATTGATCCAAATTGAATTTAAATTTAAATTTATGTAAAATAAAAATTACGCAAAATTTGGTACAAGTATAAAAATCTTAACAATTTTTTTATTATAATTTTTTGTTTTTTTGTTTCAAACTTCAAATTAATATAACTTTTATTTTTAACATTTTCCCCCCATAAAAGTTAGATTTTTAGAACGGGCTCATCGCGATCTATTAAATAAGATCTATATTGAACATAAATTACGTAAAATAAAAAGTGTATAAATTTTGATATAAATTCAGTGCAAATTTTGGTCCAAAGAGAGCAAATTTTGGTCCAATTGTTGCAAATTTTTGTCTACATTCTATGCAAAAATTGATCCAATTGCTCAAATGTGCAAATATTAGTAGAAGTGTGATAGTTTTTATGCAATTGAGCAAAATTTGGTACAATTTCTATAGTTACATATAATTTGCACAAGTGTGCAAATTTTATTGACGTGGGGTAGTTTAGGAATATTTTTTGTCTATGTCTTTGATGGTATTAAGTTTTGCTAGTGTCCTTTGATAATATTAACTCCTCAAAAGAAAATCGCCCTGTCAGTGCCCCTTGACTTTATCCTAAGATTGCAAAACCCATGCATTTAGCTACTGTACTCAAAATAAGATTTTCGTGAAAATTATGATAGAAAATAAAAGTGGAAATAAAATTTATTGTATTTACATAATAAGTAGTTCAGTTACTTTCACTATAAAATAAAATTCTATTGTGTTTCTCTTGCAAGAAAATGAAAGTCATGTTAGCATACTTATACGAGTTGTACTATAAACTTAACTTGTTTTAATTTCCCACTCTTTTTAGGCTAAAGCATAAAAAAATGTGTTTTTCCCATCTCTTTCCTGTAATTTCCGTCACTTCATATCGTAATGAAATGAAACAAAATCGGAGAAAGTATGCAATTGTTAGCAAGGATGGACCTAAGGGGGTTCGGCTAGGGGCGACTGCAACTCCAAAGTAAGTAAAAAATCTAATTTAATAGTAGTAGTATTTACGAATATTACAAAATTATATAGGTCCATCCCACTCAATTGTTGATATTAATATTGTATCTTATAGGTAGAATATAAATTCTATATTTTATATGTACATTCGCCTCCCTAGTTCCTAATATTCAACGCTTGCGTTCTCCATCGATTGTTGGATCATAACTTCCACATCCAAAAACACTTTTTCCACCACTGAATATTGAGAGAAATTTCTCAGAAATTTCTCTAGTAAATTACAAGAAAGGATAAGTTAAATTCCAAGTCCAAACAAATTTAGTTTTTAACTTGTGGATACCTAACAACGCTTAGGGTAGAATTAAAATGAGCACATGGTGTTAGTTAGCTTAGACAACTTGACCCTTTTGAAAGTTCTTGGAAGTAAGTGTCCATGAAATTCAAATTCATATTTTGTTTTTAGCAACTCTTTGTGTTCAATCTTCCAAAGTATTATGTAGAAAAACCAATCTTTTCCTACGTATAATGATTTTTTTCTAATGCTAATAGGGCAATGTGATCTGGTTGACCATATAGCTTGATTTTCCGAAATTTATATTAGGAAACAACTTTTCTGCAATTCAGTGCAAGTATTTTGAATATATTTTAATGATTCAAATTGTTCATATTGTAAACTCCGTCGTGAAGATTAATAATGTAAAAAGTCACATTGATATGATAAAAATCAATATATATTCAGTACTATTTTATAACTTAATAAATGAGTGTGACACACAATATTGTACCTAGTTATCTTAAAATAAATTGATATTGTCGACTAATATTGAATTGTGTCCGATTAACGTAATATTTAATAATATTAAACTCCTTAATAAGGTCTACAATATAAACAGTTTGGATTATCAAAATAAGGTCCAAAATGCTTGAAGTTCATGCAATAACACCAATGGTATTATTAGCCAACTTGGTGATAGTAACGAGTGACAGTAGACGGATTATTTTGCAAGGTTTGCATATCTATTTAGATTTGATCCGTGTGTATACAATATGATCCAGTAGACGGATGATAATATGTTTTAAGATTTGATCCATGTGTATACAATATGCTAATGGAATAAGTTTAAAAACTTACCATTTTCCTGCATAAATAGCCCGGATTGTCGATAAAAACCAATGATTATAAATTGTCCGGCAGCTGAAATTGTAGAAACTCTGGTCTTCGAAAAATCCTATACATCATCATTACGAAGGTGGAA
>BRYF01000023.1:13892137-13894637 GCA_030159135.1 Actinidia polygama | reverse complement strand
AGGGTTTCCTCCAAACATGCACCAACCTCTCTTTTTCTCCCTAATTATAAGGTTTGAACAGATTGGTTCATGGAAAAAAATCCCTCCCACGTACATCTAGTGTTTACTTAGCTCATTTTCTATTAGTCATAATAAACTGCAAGCTAATCCTTAACAAATTTTGAGTTGTCAAATTGAAATGTTCACTTGTTTGTTGTACTTGAAAGTGACTTACCAACTCTTAAAGAGGCAACTTTGACAGTTGTTTCTTTGTAGCAAGGTGAGTTAGTCATCCATCCATCCATCTATGACCAAACCTATATCACTAATTATGCTAAAAAAATTCTCAAAATTAGAGTTCATAATACCCATTCTTATGAATTTTCTACGTTCACGTGTTCTAACGATACATATACTTTCGCAACGAAACGATTTCCCCCCAAGTTGCTCAAATTTTAAAAAAAATAAATTAGAAGTCGTAATTGATGCTTAGTCTCTGTTTGGTAATACTTAAAAGTCAAGCTTTTTTTAAACTTGTTATCAAAAAAGTCGAGATTTTTTAATTTTTTTTGCTTTTTTAGCTTTACTTTAGCTAAAAATAAGTAAAAAAGCAAAAAAGACAATTCTGACTGATTTTTTTGCTTATAAGCTTAAAAAAATGCATCCGAAAATCAAAAAAGAACTGGGTTCCAAAAGGAGCCTTAGATTCTATCATGTTGCCTTGATCATTTTTGTGGTTTGAAATTTATTTATTCATGCGCTCCTATTTGACGGTTATCCACTTGTTAGAATGCAGTACATTAAAGCTTCATTATAAACAATTTTATTATATTAGGACCTTTGAGAAGAAGAAAAAAAAAAGATTGGGTTTTGGATACACAGTTCGCTTTGCAAAAATAAAAAATAGATGAGAATTTTAGAAATTGTAGATTATGTACCTCTGAGAATTTAATCATCCTTAAATATCCAAGTAGTGAAAACAAAGTTATGGGTGAAGAATAAGTGGGTGGAAATCTAGCAAACCTAATCAATGACACGTTCAAAGTGATAGGAATAGGAATAGGAATAGGAATAGGAATACCTGTCATGCCAGTCCCGTGGGGCAGGGCGGTATGGCCCGGCTAAGGTGTCCGGAACAACACCTTTTGCACCCAAGGAATAGGAATAGGAAGGCCATGTGGTATTTTGGGTCTTTAATTTGACAAATCTTATCGATTGAAAGACCAATTAGTCTTTGACAGTCTTGTCTGTTGATATTGGACAGTGAAGCCATGTTTTTCTCATGATTCAAGGTCTTTGTTTGGTGGTGGTGGTGGTGGTGGACACTGTTACTAGTTGTCCTGAGTAATACTGTAATAGGAGAGTCAAATTTTAGAAAATACGCGCACCCATTAGTCACAACTTAATTTTTTCCTCCATAAATAACAACAATGAGATATTACTAAGGTCAAATATTGATGATTAAGCATAAAAAAAATCAAGAAAAAAATTGTAAATATACATCCCTAAGGCGTTTTTTTTTTTACTTTTAATTATTTTTAGGTAAAAATAGAACAAAAAAAAAACTCTAATACATTCACATAAATTCACCCCGAACACACATAAAAATATTGAGATTTTTTTAACAAAAACACACCCCAAGAAACTGATGAAACTAGACCGGTCCAAACTGGTCACGAGCTATTAGTCTGGTTTTAATAGTCCGATTCTGGTTCCAAAAAATAAGAACCAATCTATACGGTATGGTTCCAGTTGTGTGTTCCAAAACCGTGGATAGAATCAGAACGAAATGGCAATTTTTAAAATATATATATATATATATATATATATATATAAAAATAGTTTTTTTTTTAGACAAGGATATAAAATTATAAATAATTAAATACTTCTTGATCTTCACTTAGTATTTGGAACAAGTGGTCAAGTTTATCTAAATATTATTAGTATTTAGGTAATTTGATGATGTAGTAATATTTGGGTGTATTTTAATTTTTTTGTTTTTAAAAATTTAGCTTCAAAGTTTAATTGAATTAAAATTATGCTTTCACATGTTGAAATCGAGATAGAATCAGAACTGGTATTATCAGTCCGGGTTTGGTTCATTCTGATAGAATCAGAACTGGTATTATCAGTCCGGGTCTGGTTCATTCTTTTAAGACTATCGATCCAGTTTTGATTCCCAATTTAATAGAATCAATACTATCAATCCGATACCTAATTCTATAAAGAACTGATCCAATCTGGTCAATGTTCAACCTTGACAATGTGGCCAGAAGTCACGATTCTCTTGAGTTGCATCTTTCCCCCCTCCTATCCTACTTATATTATTAAAAAAGAAAAAGACAAATCACTTGAGATATGGCAGCTCAGCTATGTTTGAAATTGCATGAAGTGTACGACAAAGACAAAGACCAAGACCAAACATTCTTAGACCAAAGTTTTTTAGAATATTAATGAAGTGAACCGAAATTGTAAACCTAATTAATGTTTCTTGGTGTTGGATGAATGAAGAAACCCTTTT
>BRYF01000023.1:13822137-13824637 GCA_030159135.1 Actinidia polygama | reverse complement strand
TAGAAGCGGTTTTTTTAAGTATCAACAAACACTTCTATGATACATGCTCGTTAGCTAGAAGCGTTTTCTGAGTTCGAACTTTACTGCTGTGAAGTGCAACATAAGTTTCTCTTACTCACTCATTATTTAAAACAATAATAATGATTGAAAAAAATCTATGGTACCATATCGTACACCGCACGTGTACATTGTATGGTAACAAACTTGACTTCAAATGATTATAGGATAACCAATTCTTGGGGGTGCATTTTTTCCTATTCATCTAGAGGGTCTGGGCTATGGCCCGCACGAAAACGTGTGGGGCCATGGTTTCTACGCGTCTAACTTGACCCCAAATCCCCGCCAAACAAATTAGAGAAAGCATCTTCATGGATCAACAATTTAGTTAGATAAATAATAAAAAAATTCAACAGCTTCGAACGGTTTGATTCTTTAATTTTTTTTTTCTTTTTCTCATTAATCTTTGATCCAAACACAACTTGGTTAAGAATTTGGTGAGGAAAAAAAAAGATAGATGCAACGGGCCCGAAAATTACATCCTCTTAACTTTTTTGTTTTTATTTATTTTTTATTTTTTTATTAAATCCTTGATTCAAATACAGCTTGAGATTCTGATTGAATTAAGAATTTGGTGATGAAAAGGAAAAAAAAAAATTTCCAATAGTCTAGAACCATTTGATCCTTTAAGTTTTCCATTTACTTTTTATTTTTTTTCATTGGGTATTTTTTGGATTGAGGGGTTTGGAGAGGAAGGAAAGAATTGAAAAGGAAAGTACAGTTATTTGATGTTTGAATTGGAGGTTTTGGAGGAGAAGGGAGGGGAGAAGAGGACAAGAGCACCTTAAGCATAATTTTTTCCCTCCAAAATTGGGAGGAAATGGAATGGAAAGGAAGGACTCAACATCCTTATTTGTTAATCCTTTTTAAAAAACAGTTATTTCTAGATTCGGATAGATTGCGAAAATCTGAATCCAAGTTTGGTAAATCCGTTTAATGGATATCTGATCTAATCCGATTCATTTTTTTTTTATGACCCAGTTCCAGGCTTGCGTCTGACTAATCTGGGGATAACAACCCCGGCCCCTCAGTGCTGCTACCAGGTAACCCTCGGGATGTGCCTGAAAAACCAGGATTTGAAGTCGGATCGAAGGAAGCAAATCTGCCACGCTGATGGCCTCCAGCATGATTTTATGGCCCTCTCCTTTGCCATCCAGCTGTGCTCCGGGGGGTATTTTTTTTTCTTTTTTAAAAATACCTCAAATGAGTATAGAAATTTTAAAACGGGAGAAAAAATTATAATTTTTTATTGGATCAAGTTAAAAAAGTGGTTTGGATTTCGATATCCAAATCCGATTCGATAAATACGGATAAACCAAATTCGAATTATACGGATTTTCAGATAGGATTTTTGTTCATGGATTCGGATTTTTTTGGAACGAATCTTTGTTTGTTAATGGATTCAGATATTTCGAATCGAATCTGGGATTTACTCCATCCATTGAAAGGCCTAATATGAAGTATCCAATTCTTTTTTTTTTGATAGATCATGCAATTGCAACCTATATGATTGGTTATTTAGTTTAGAGAAGTTTAAGTGACAATCGCTCATAGTCCAGGGGTGTTGGTGAAATTAACCCTAAAATAAAACCCACACTCTTAGTGTGGACGAGAAGTTATCTACTCCAGTACTCTTGCTGGGGAAAATGTTTCTTGTTTACTCCAATTAATGGTCGGCCATAAGGACTGACTCTTGAAACCAAGAAATTTCTCTCCACCTTCATTTTGTAATTTGAATAAATTTTATTAAATTTGTTTTTGAAATTTTTGATAATTACAACCATTTCTTTATAGTTTCTGAAATAGTACTGATTATTCACTGAAACTATTTTTTTTAACAAAAATAAAAATTATCCTTTAAATTAAGTATTTTAATTTTTTAAAAATAAATAAACACTCTTTTCCCCCCTTCAAAATAACATTTATTTGTAAATAATTTTTTATCAATATTTTTATGTAATTTTTTTTAAGAAATGATTTAAATTGTTTACATTTTAAGTACTTCTAATCAAAGTGTACGAAAAAAATAATCTTTGTTATCCAAATTCATTATCAAAATAATGGCAATATTGAGAAAAAAATATGAAAGCTCAAAAATAAGGGCAATTTTACCAAATTTTTTTCAAGAAATTAGATCAAGAGAAAATCTTGATAATTATATTAAAAATAAAAGAGATCAGTATTATTTTAAAAAATATAAAAGAGACGACTTATATATCAAAAACTTTAAAGGATGTCCTGAAATTTACCAAAATAAAAAACAATAACGCTAGAGGACCCCAAAAGTATCTCCCGTAATATTTATATATTCATAAACTGGTGGGTCAATTAGTTTGCTAGAGTTTGTGTTTCTCGTTACTATGCCAATGGTGCAAGAGATTCTTCCCCCCAAAAAATAAATAAATAAAAATTATGGTATCTAAATATATAAAAAAATAGAATA
>BRYF01000023.1:13804637-13807137 GCA_030159135.1 Actinidia polygama | reverse complement strand
TTCCAGCTCACTTTCGACGAAGTGAAAGGAAGGGTTTAACTGTGAATATACTCATTGTTGAAGTCATTACTAATTCATTTGGATAGTATATCACATTCATATCACAACCATCAAAATCGCGAGACAAGCTAAAAATTGGAGGACAAGAACTCACACCATTCAGTCATAACAAAACAAAGTTTGTGAATTTCACCATGCAAACATAATTCATCAGTTTTTTCTTCTTTTTCTCTTTTTGTTCGGAAAAACAGAACGGTCGCATGCTGAAAATATTTCTACTACAGAAGTCTATCACTGTCCAAGAATTAGCTGCAATTTCAATTGTGTTATTAATATCATTTAAATCTTATTCCGAGGATTTTTCTTTGTTCTCAATTTACAATACGTACACAAGTATGAATTCTTTCCCACAAATGAATTAAATTTGAACCAGAAGTTTGGAACGCGTAGTGGCTGATAGCTGTCGGACCATAACATACAAAACGTGAACAATATGGATGCAAGAAAATATTTTTAAAAAAATGTTAGTTGGCTTCCGTGAAATTACCTAACAAACACTTGCAGCTTTCAAGAATCCGGCATCAAGAGTCAAACCCTTCTGTTAAACAGAGCCAAAGAGAAGAGTTCATCTTCCTAGAGCAGTAGAAATTCTCTCAAATAATGTGGAGGCTAGGCAAAAAAACCTGTGCTGGTTACTGGTGAAAGTACCTAAAAACAAGAGGAGGGAAAAAAAAAAGAAAAAGATTTTAACAATAAATTGGAAATTGGAGAAATATGTGCACTTTGAGAAATTACAAGAAAAATTACCCATCTCTAAATTGTTCATAATAGTCAATTCTTTTTCCTCATGAATTTCAATTGCCATTTAAACAGAAAAATACAATATAAATGCAAGGTGAATCCAATGGTTAATTGACGAAAAGAGATCAATTTTCATGTCATAGAGCCAATTACACAACGCTAACTAAGTCATAACATTTTCAGAACAGAGAACTAATTCATGAATTCATTCGAGACACGTGTGAAGGGCAGGCAGAGGTCAAGGGGTCACCTGGAATTAGGGTCATCACCCAAGGGACCAGCCAGCCAGCTCTCTCTCTCTCTCTCTCTCTCTCTCTCTCTCCCTCCTACCAAACACACACAAAGTTAGTTGAGAAGGTTGCACATTTAGAAATTTCATTAAAGGCAGTGGGTTCAAGATTCGTTAGAGAATGACATGCCATGAATATTAAATAGTGAAAAAAATTAAAGGTAGCATATTTAGTATCAGCAAATCATGGTACGATGGAATTGATAGACTACATTTTAAAACTACGGTACCATCAAATTTAGAAAGTCATATACATTATTCCTATCCAAGGTTCAAGATTTTGGTATATTTGAGAGGGCGTGCTTCAGAAATCCAATAATTACGTACTTTAGATTCCTAAGAAACTGTTTTAGTAGCCTTAATCCCATATGCTTCGCTAGATTTGAAGTTTCTGTATACATCAAAAGAATTTCGAAACTAATTTTTGCTTCTCTTTATTTTTTAAGACTGTTATTGCAAGAATTTGTTTAACATGCTGTAAGACGCATAGATGTTTTCTGGTAATAGTTGCCCTATTCGTACACCATAACGCAGCTAAGAGAAGATGCAGAAGCAATTTTATTACTCACTAGGAACCTCGAGTTCGGATACTCTGAAGTGGGAGTTGGGTGGAGTGTTCATGGAGGGTACAAAACGACGTCGTTTTGTACACTCCAGGACCAAAACGACGTCATTTTAATTAACCATAAAACGACGTCATTTCATGATTAGGATAAAAATGATATCGTTTTGGTCCTGAATTGTACAAAACGACGTCATTTTGTATACTCCAAGAACACTCCACACAACTCCCACTTCAAAGGATCCGAATCCAGGAACCTGCTAGATTATACAAATACGTGGGGACCACGAAAGCTAAAGCAAACGCGTGAACTGGATAAGGTTCACAAAGGTTGCAAAAAAGAATAAAACCACTTGAGGAATCCTTTTGTTTAATAATTACCCCCCAATCGTAACTAATAAGTTGAAGTAGCTGGCATCCATTTTAAGGAATTGGCTTTCATATTTTTGGTTTTATCTATTGACATGGAAATGGACAAAATATTATTATCAAAGCCACTGAGGCATATGGATGATATATGCTCTTAAAAAGTCAATAAACCACTTTCCATCCATCTTGCCATTTAATCAACTCTTGGGCGTAAGGAGGGGGAAGGGAGAGAGAAAACGAGAATTCACCGAAAGAGGTTACAGTGGCCAACATTTTATATATCACATCCAGATAAATGGAACTTCATCTAGCAAATGTTCATTTAGACAATCCATGTTATATGGACTTGGTGATGGTGTATGTCTAAATCTCGGATTCATCTAATTTCCATCCCAAAGATATGGGACATGCGAAAATATTCATTTTTCTTAAAAGTATTTTTTGTTTGTTTTCTAGGATAGGATGATGACATGTTGTTT
>BRYF01000023.1:13777137-13779637 GCA_030159135.1 Actinidia polygama | reverse complement strand
AACTTTTGGGATTTGGGAAGCCAAAACCTTCCGTGTTTCAATGGAAATCATGTCATATCATAATAATTGATGGAAATCATGTTTTAAGAACATGTATATGATAGTATATAATTATTCAATTGACATCAGAGGTGCACAGCAGGCTGGTCCTTCTCTTTCTCTTTTTCCCTGAATGAATGATCTACTAACTGCATTATTTACATAAGAAATTTGAGGGTTATGAAACGGAGTTTGTATTATTCATTTCAGGCTGGACATCCTTGGTCTTTCATTTTGACGACCATGAGGGTTTTCAAGGGAAAGGAAAATTATGTTGTATATCCAGCAGATTTGGTACGTGAACTAATCCTTGGAGATGTGTATTCAATCAATCTCAGCATAATTTGACCTGATAAAAAAGACTTCTCAGATTTATGGTTTTTATTTTTTGAGCAATTCAATATATTAGAAATATCTTTATTGTTTTGTGCAATGTGTGCATGTTTGAGAAGCTAATGAATATCAAATCATATATTTGGTTTGGTACTAAAATGCAAGAGCTCTAAAGGTTTAAGGTTGTACTACTCCCCCCTCTTATACTTCTAATTCTACCTCATCCTTCTCCCACTAATCCATGTCTCCCCCCCCCCCCTCTCTCTCTCTCAGGTACCTCTTCGTGATGCTTGAGAGAGAGAGAGTTCTACGGAGCAGTGTTGTTATTGAGGCGCGATGCGCCGTGTGCAGTGATGCGCGCACACGGCGCCTCGACGTGGGTGAAGCACAACGACTTCGATGAGGCGCACACCTCGTGCACCTTGCGTGCCTCATGTGATTCTCATATTTGCTCATCGTCAAAACTCAGATTTGATCGTCGTGGCTGATCTGATCGTTGTCGCCGTCACACGAAGTTAAGCGCCGCTCCTATCTCTCTTCTTTGTCTCTCTCTTCCCTCTCTCTCTATTCTCCCACAGGAGAATTATTGCACAATACTTTTATATTTTCTAGTTTTTTTATCTTCTTTTTTCTATTTTTGTCTGTTTTTATTTTTTATTTTTTCTGTTTTATTTACTTTTTTCTATTTCTTTCTGTTTTTATTTTTTTTTGTTACTATTTATATGATGATTGGATGATTTGTTACTTTAATTTTTTTTTTATATATTTTGTAAGACATTTGTGATTTACTACTTTAATGAATTGCGCCTTATCCCATCTATCAAACATATATTATATTTTCTTTTTTATGTCGATAATGTGTGCTTCGCTTTGATAAGTCACATGTCGCGCTTCGCGCCTGAGGCTCCAGAGGCTTTTGCGTCTCGCGTTTTTAATAACTAGTACGGAGGAGTCTTCCTAATTCAAGTTTGCTTGTAGTCTTTGTGGACTGCAAAATATAGGTGTTTTCTAACATAAGATTTTTTTGCTTCGACCCCTTCTTGACTTGATTAGTTTGGCAATGACTATACCATCAAAGACTTTAACTACAATTGTCATGTGAATATTGATTTCAGATGCATGTGTCTTAAAATGCACATATCTATCTTAATGGCATATGATTGTGGTGGGATTGTTGAACTGTGAGCAGGTGTTTATCGACTATCTAGTCAATTTTTAGGACATGTTTTGCATAAATCAATTAAAGTTATAACTGAAAACTACTTTTGTGGTTTTTACCTTATGGTCAAGTTGAAAAGGTTTATCTCATGCACGATCAAATGAAGCAGAGTTGTGGTTGTTTTCTTGCTTTTATAGTTTTGCATCATTTAGTCGTAATCAATCTTGTACTTTGCAGCTCTGCTATCATTTAAGTCATGGAAGTAGAAGAAAACAGACATCATGTCCGTTCTTACATTGGACAAATGTTGTCATCATAGCACCAAAAAAAGTTGCTTACAGATTGAGAGAACCAGCTGATGCTTAGGTGGGCCACTTCATTTTGGGTGGCAGTGCAGGCCCCTCCCGCAACCTTAGCCATGTTTCCATCACAGAGGTCCGTTTGAAATTAAGTTTGCATTTGTTGTAAACTGATAGAACGATACAAAATAAATTTACAGCACAACAAAAAAATGAGTTTGTCACTAAATGCATTTTTTGCCAAGTATCAAAAGGAAATTCATGAAAAGAACCATTAATGTAGGCTGCAATAACTTTTCCATTTCTATATATAATTAGGCTGAAATTAATTCCTTAATGAACAACTAAACTAGGAACTTGAACTTTTTAAGAGGTTTGTCAGTATTGTTAAGGGTATTTCATTTATATATGATGCATGATGTGATGAGCGACCTTGTGCTTGTACATTCCGGATGTAAGAACTCAAAGAGCCACTCAAGCTCATCCTCGTTGTATTATTTTATTGTTCAGTTAACTCCCCAACATGGTGTGCTCGTGCTTTGGGTTTTCTAGAGTGATAATTGACATTATTTTCAGAAATGTTCTTTCAATGGATGAATAAAGATGGTAACTAACCTTTTTAAAGCTGCATCAAAGTCATGTCTTTCCAAACTTGTTCTTCAAAAAATCA
>BRYF01000023.1:13724637-13727137 GCA_030159135.1 Actinidia polygama | reverse complement strand
GATTTTTATTTTTTGTCAAGACATTTATACTCAAATACAAAAATACATACGGAAACGTATTTAAATTAAATCAGAGTTGATGTGTCATTAGATAATATACAAATATATATTTACAACTACAGTTTTAGTCACAAATCCGGCCCAACCGTCATCAAAACTTTGCAAGTTCAAAAGATTTAACATTCCTATACTAAGTACGTAGTATAAGCCTTCCAAAATCAATGTTAGGGCCACACGCCCTCAACTGCAATCCTCTTCAGGCTCATTACCTGGAATTATTATGTACAATTACGTCTTAAACACTAGGTCAGTGTGAGTCAAGTTATATAATACTATCAAGTGCCCGTGAAATTATAAAACATCAATTCATTTTCAATATAAAATAATTTACTCTTGTCAATCATTTTTTATTTCAATTATTGGCTCATCTGGGCTCATTTATCTTGATTTCATATTAAGATTTTAAAATTATATTGGATTAACCCTTGAGATACATACACCCGTTCAACGATCACCAGTCATTAGGGAGCAACCCCAATATAATGTATGACATGATATCATCCATGATCATCTGACTATGATCTCACTCTTATTACATCACATCTCGCTATATTTTTTTTCTTAAACTTCTATTTTTCCTTTTTAGGACATTTAACTTTAATAATTAAGTCAATGTGCTCCAATAAATTAATAGAGATGCAGAAATTGGCATATGCTTCTTGAGTGATGATTTAAGTTCACTGAAAAAGCTAAACCGATCAGGGAAAAAACTGGACTGGTTCAGGACAATTTTTTTTTTCTTTTCTTGGCTTGAATTTCAAGCATATTTTGAGCTACTAAATCTCTAAATAAAAAAAACTTTAAATAAAAATTATAGGTATTTGAAATAGCTTTCATACGCAACTTGATTAAGTCAAAAGATCAAGTCAAAAGATTGCCCAAAATACTAATTGTTGTTTTTGTTGAAAAATATGACACAATATCTAATTGGATTCAATCCTACAACAGTGTATACGTGATCTATTCTCGACGTATTATCAAACCATAATAGGGTGTTATATTTATATCTCAAGTGTTCAAACTCTTCTTCTAGTGAAAAAAATTACAAAATGATAGAAAATAGACAAGTTTTTACCTAAGTTTGGAGAAAAATCGAATCATATTATTCACTTCTCCTTATCTCTTTCTCCATTGCTCTTTCTTTCTCTCTCTTTCAAGCTTTCTTCCTTTCTCTCTTTCTCTCTTCTTCCTTTCTTTTCCATCTCTTTATTTCTTTCCCTCTTTCTCTCCTTAGTGCGTAACTTTTTTGTGCACAAGTTCCCAGCATTCACGTGCTGAGACAAAATTAGTTTATATTGTTGACTTTTGGGGAGTTTTCTAGGCGAGTCATGGTGTCTCTCATAGCGCCAGATGATCCTGTCCTAATCACTCGACACGTGTCCCAATTTATGTTCAGTTTATAAAAATAAATAAAATTGCTACCGATGTATTTACCTATTAATCTTACTATAATAAAATAAAATTTATTTACAGGTTGGGGTATTACAACTAATAATAACCATTATTGCTTCAAAATTGCTTTCATTAGTAGCAAAATAGCAGCCCTTTGGACTTTCATTCGCCATAAATTTTTAACAAAATTCAGTGAAGGAAGAAGAAATAGAAAAATTAGATCATCCAATGGTCCATAATAATTTGATCGGCTAACTATACTATTTTTATTTTTTTATTCCACATTAAATCTAGGATCCAAACACAACCCTAAATTCACATCATTTTTTTTACGCGAATTGAAATTAAAAATTCTTATTCACATATTTTTTCACATGTAGGATAGTGAAAATTTGCACCTTATGATTGGGGGTTTGAATATGTGGGTGTCTCAACTCACCTAGTAAGAAAGTGTCACATACACTCGGAAAACACTTTTTTCTTTTTATATAAACTTAAAACTTTTACATTTTTTTAAGCATAAAACACAAAAATAATAAAAAAAGAAACTATGAAGGGTAAAAATGAAATCCGTAGACTGACTTAATATGTAACTATTGTGGGTCCTATAACAACTCAGAAATAAAAAAATGCGAAATTTGGTTGGTTGCCATCACTACAACGGGTCCCACAATAATACAACGGTAGAGTTTTTTGTTATTGGGATATAAGTGGAATTAAATAAACTATAAAGGGTAAAAAACGTAATTCAATGTGCAAGGGAGAAGCTGGCAAGTGGGAGCTTCTAAATGAAAACCAATGTGGTTTCAAAACACCTCACTTACTAAGCACAATCTAACCCCATTTTAAATTTATAAAATTATCTTGGTACAAATATTTTTAATACAAAAACACACCACACAAACTACCCATTTTAATAAATCAAAAGCTATCCAACAATCTCAGTACACTCAAAATTGCCCAATTTTCCTTTCCTTCTAAAAAAATTTATATTGCAAACAAACCATAATCATTCAACAAACACAACGTAAAACACGATGCAAACTAT
>BRYF01000023.1:13694637-13704637 GCA_030159135.1 Actinidia polygama | reverse complement strand
TTGATTTTAATTTCTTGAACTTGTTTTTTAATTTAGTTTTTTGTAATGTTCAAAATTTTAAATGTGCATTTACTTGAAATATAACTTTGGATCAATTTCACTCTTGCCCATTCGAATTTACCCAAGTTTCACTTTAGTCCTTATAGTTCAATTTGAACATAGTAAACCTTATTAGTTCAGTTGCAATGTTAACTCCATGCCTAACAGTGTTAGATTTTGGATGAAAAGTTGAAATTATAAGAACTAAAGGGAAACTTGGGTCAAACTCAAAGGGGTAATAGGGAAATTAACACTTCATTTTATTTTTAAAGAATTTTTTTAGTTTGTAATCATATTTTTTTACTTTTCTTTTTCTTTTTAATTCGATTTTGAAAAAAAAAAAGCTTTTTTTTTTACTTTTCAATTTCTCTTATTAACCATTTTTTAGAATTTTGTTAATGAGTGTAATAAGAGCACCAATTAACATGTTTAAAAGGGTTGTACATTCTGTATGAGAGTGTGTACAATGTAAAATTTCTCTTATTAACCTTTTTTCAAAATTTTTG
This sequence comes from Actinidia polygama, assembly GCA_030159135.1. Classification (NCBI taxonomy): domain Eukaryota; kingdom Viridiplantae; phylum Streptophyta; class Magnoliopsida; order Ericales; family Actinidiaceae; genus Actinidia; species Actinidia polygama. The sequence continues at coordinate 13,704,092 of BRYF01000023.1, read as the reverse complement.
TTAACGAGTATTCTAAAAGCACGAATTAACATGTTTAAAAAATGCCATACATTCTACATGAGGGTGTGTGCAATGTAAAATCAATTTTAGTATTGATCTGTATTTTACAACAATTTTAAAAATATATTTTTTTATCTTCGGTGATCTTTGTTTAACTTTTTTTTTTTTATCTTTAAATGTTTCTGGTATAGAAGTAAGTAAAAAGTATAATCTTTTTTAAAAATTAGGGGAAAAGTGGTGAGGAATTGATAAGGATTTTTTTTGGTTTAAAATTAGACAAAAAAATAAATAAAAGTAAAAAAAAACGATTATAAGCTAAAAATATTCTTAAAGTAAAAAGAAGGGTTAAATTTAGTTTTACCCCTTCAATTTTGACCACCCAAGTTTCACTTTAGTCCTTATAGTTCCACCTTTCCTAACACTATTAGGCACGGTTAACATTGCAACTAATCTAAACGTGTAACGTTTACTTTGTTCAAATTAAAACTATAAGGACTAAAGTGAAATTTGAGTCAAACTAGAAGGGTTAAAAATGAAATTGACCCTTTTGCTTTTGTAGCTATTAACAATCACTTTTATGCACGTCTTTTCCTGACCTTTGTTTTTTAACTTATTTGTTAAATGAATTACTGGGGGCCTTAGCTCATTCTTAGCTGTTCAATTCAATTTTTATCTTGTAATAGTGTTTAGATCTTGTGAGGTTGCATATATTTATGTTATTTAATGTGGAATCTTTCATCCTTCTTGTTGTATTGTTATGCTTAACCGTTACCATTATTTCCCCTAAATATTTCTTGGATATCAAATTGTTAAATATGGAATAAATTTTTATGTTATTTAACTTTCTGAACATAAAATATTCATAAGTCAGGCAAGTTGATACCCCAAATTTATACTATTTTTATATTCAACGACAATCAATGTGGCATTATCTCATTATTCACGTGTGAAGTTTAAGAAGCTTGTGAGGTTGTAGAGTTGAGTTTGAGTTGAAGTTTGGCTGGTTTACATAACGAGGATACCTTGAATGAGCTGTGAGTTAGCTAGCTGAAAATGAGTTGATCTTGAGTAGATTTATCTATTTTACAACAGTACTGGTCCCATACTTTCCCCCCCAATTTGATTAGCACATTTTTTGCATGTTATGGGCTAAAGATTATGCTTCTTTTACATATGGTATCAACTATCAAGCCCAAGCAACCTTTTGTCCTCATCTGTTGTTCTCTTAGTGAGCATATACACGTGGAAACCTTTGACTTCATTCTTCTTTAATATTGACATGAATTGATGCATCCTTATCTCATCCCTTTTCATTCTGTTTATTGCCACTCTTTGTACATGTTGAAACCCACAATTTTGTGCTTCTTGTGTATGCAACTTCAGTTAATATAACTTATCTCGTCATTCACCATTTTTTGAACTTGTGCTTACCCATTTTCTTTCTTTCCTTTATATATAAGGAATTTCAAAATGCACATGACATATGACCTGTGGATCATGACATTGCATGGTTTGTCAACATAATCCGAGTCAGAACTCGCGACATTCGTCAAATTTCAATACTATTTGTCGGAAGAGGCGGCTTTGGGAAGATTAATTTGTTCTTGAACTTATGCAGCAGGAAGTATGAGGTATTTTCCATCTTTGTTTATTGAAAGATCTAGCATATGGATTTTTTCATCTCTGTTATGCCTTGTAGTGTTTGTATTAGCCATATGTTGAGAGTGTTTCTCGTATGCTATAATTTGTGCTGTCAGCCAACTATTCTGAAACTGGTCAAGTCATTCTCACTCTTTTTTTCTTGATCTACTCCTTTGAAGTTTACCGAATATCCTTATCTATTTGGTAATCATTAAAGGTTATAGAAAATATATTCTTCTAGGCATGCACTGAGCTCTGCTTTGTAATATAATGTTAAAGCTGATTTTCCACTTACTGTCGCGATGATAAGGACTGGCATGCACATTAAGTTTTTTCATTTATTACTCAGTTTTGTATGTGTTACTTTGCAAAATGAAAATGAAGTTTTGTTCCTGTTTATTTTATGAATTGCCAATCATCCGTTTTACTTTATATGGATTAGAGAAATCATTATGATGAATTTTTAATGATTTCACACTGTCTTTTAATGGTGATGAGAAAACTCTAATCTTCTTCCAAAAAATGTGAAAGAAGAAACTGGCTTTGAATATGTTTCATTTCACCAGGTTGTCTTTGTCTCTGGTCTTCCTCGAAGAATGTGATGTTCAAATCTAGTTCAGGATACATAAATCTTACATATTTGTTAGTGTTACTCACTTTTTGGTTTGGCACTTTGCCTGCTGTGATTATTCAAGAAGCACTTGCAATCCCTTTGACTTTAAAGCTAAAACTTACAAACTTTGCATTCCCTTGCATGGCCTCCAGGCCTGAGTTCTTTTGTTGGTAGCGGTGCTCCTCCGTCATATCCACCGGGGCTGGGTTCTTTCATTGGTGGTACTGGTACCAGCAGTGGTGCTTTGCCTTATCACGCTGGGCTGATGTCTTTCCACTGGTGGTGATATTGGTAGGGGTGGTGCATTGCATCCCAGTCCTTTCAGAGGTGATGGTAGTGGTGGGCCGAGTTTACTTGCTAGTGCTCTGACAGGTAAGCTTGTATTAGTTTTACATGTCAATAATTATGATTTTGATAGCAGATACTTGAAACTGTTTGTATTAGTCTTAAAAGTCAAGAACTTTGGTTTCAACAACACATAATTATTTTTAATTTCGGAAATAGATTCACAGGCCCAAGTCACGTTTGAATGATCAATGACCTTGGATGTGACTAAAACACTTAATTTGGAAAATCCAAATTGTGAAACTTGAAATGTAAATAAGACTCGTCCGTGGAATCTCAATTGTGACAAAAGCTCCATCACTAGAAAATGTGTCTATTTAGATATTAGAAAAAAGCAGGAAGAAAAAAAACAGGAAATAGAAGATGGTTGTTAATCAACTCACAATGAAGATGGAGTTATATTAATCAACAGGTGGATAACTCCCAATCTCTCTTCTTTTCTTGTTTCTGGAAATCGCAGTGTTGTTTTCAGAAAACAATTGCGCTTGTTGTTTGCAACATTGAAAAGAAAGTAAAGAAAAGAACCCCTTTTTTTATTTAGTCCTGGGGATTTGAATTATCTTTGAGAAGCAAAAATGCAGGCCTGGAGTCAGTTTGCGGAGATTGTCTATGTGACTTAGTTTGAGCGACCATTGGTAATCTAGAAGTGGTCCTATGATAATGTAATGAAATATAACGAAATGCTGAATGCGGTTTTTATGAAAATGTAGGGCAGCAATAGGTGCCAAGGTATTGAGATGGTTGCCGACAATACCTATGGTTTCGGCCATGGTGGTGGTTATTGTTTTGTGGGAGGTTTTTATAGAGAGAGAGAGAGAGGGGGGGGGGGGGATTGAATGTGGTTGTTTGGTAACTAATGCAGGTTGGCTTCTCTGACCTAAGATGGAGAAGAAGGTGACAGGTGATGGTTACTTGGCTATGGCAGATGGTATAATAGGCATTGCAAATATTATGGTAGGAAAACCTGGTAGACTTTTGCACATTGATTCACATCTCAGGTGTTGAAATGTCAGTTTTTAAAGTCATGGGTCGTGTATGTGCTTTTTAGATTAAACCACAACGCTCAAGCGAGTAAGATGAAATTAATCTTTTGGATTATTTGTTTTATTTTCTTGGTTGGAACGAGGTGAGATATATGCTTATTATTGTTTTTCTAGGTCGTTTGGTAGATGATTTCTAGTCTTCTTCTCTCTTTTTGTTTTTGATTTACATCTTGACGCATTGCATTTGCAAATGATGAAAGCATGCACTCATGTGGCAAGTAATTTGATATTATGTTCTTTTGTTTTCTTTTCCCGGGTTCTAAACTATTTCTAATTGAATTTAAATAAGTTCTTCTTGCGCTAAACTTGATTGAGAAAACTCACAAGTTCTGTTTAAGTCTGCATTGTTGATTTCCGCCAATCTCGGTCTCTCTTTGATATAATAGTTCTTGAAAATCTTTTTCTTTGAAATTGCAAATTTCTAATAAATTTCCTTAGATGGTTTTCCTTTATTCTTCAATCTTCATTATGCCCTTTTCACCTTGGATAGGTTTGATATTCAGTTTATAATCTTCAGTAGACATCACATCTTTACTCATATCTGATTAAGATTTTCACTTTTGATCCAATTAGTATTTTATTATGTTAATCAGTGGCGGCTTAAGTATAAGGTCGACGAAGCCACCACTTTAGGCCCCTGATTTAAGAAGGCCCCAAATTTTTTATTAGAGTTATGTAGGTTCATAAAATTTCTTATAATTTACTAGTTAAAGATCCCCATAATTGAAAAAGGGTTAAAAAATAGCCACCAATAAAGGCAAAGTTAAAAAATATTGACCACAATAGAAATTCCAAAAGACACAAGGCTCAAAAATATGTAGAAACCATACAAATATCACTTTCAAAAGGAAGGATCAATCTATTTGTCTCCACGATGATATATTAGGTTCTATACAATCACCGAAAAAATCTTTTAGAATTAATTATTTTATATTTATTGTTGATCATTCTAGTTATTCACTTAAAAGTAGATTCAAACAATTGCTAATATATGAATATATTTTTGATTTCTATTAAATTTTAAAAAAATAAAATTATTTTTGAAAATATGTACATTGATTATAGAATCTTATTGGCAATATTTATTATAGTTGCTTTTTCAAAAAGAATGTTTTTCAAAATTAAAACTAATAAAAAACTATTTGAGATGAACAATGTGACAAGAAAAATTAAGTAGATTAGTTGTACTTTCAATTAAAAATAATTTGCTAGCAATACTGAAATTCAAAGACTTAATCAATAAATTTGTATCTAAAAGGCTAGAAAAATAAATTTTAAATAAAATAGTATATAGGCGTCATTTTTAAAGTTATCGCTTTAGGCCACACATAGGCTAGCATTGGCCCTGATATTAATAACCCCCCCCCCCCTTCCCCCCCTCTCTCTTATTTTACCGCATGTAAATCTTGTTTGTTGCATGATCCAATTAGTATTTTATTAGTGTTATTCATTGTCATTATATGTTTCCTGACTAGATTTTTTTGGGAAATGTACAACAAAAATTCCAAGGTTTGACCTCAATAACAAATTAAACTATGTAGTTTCAATTGTAGTAAATTAAACCCTAAAGTTTTGATCTGGTTATAATTAAAACCCTCCGTTAGTCTCTATTTTATTAGGGTTGACGAAACCAACTAATTCTTGCCCAAACATTGGAAAAATGATATCTTTCAATGTACCCTTTAATTGATGTAATTAGGGCTCATTTTCAAATAAAACTTTGAAAATTAGCTTAAACATTTATCTTCAAAATGAATTCTAATTGCATCGATTTTAACTTGAACATGAATCCTAATTGCATTGATTGACGCTTTTAATGGTTGATAAGTTTGAAAGATGTCATTTCTCCATTTTTTTTGCAAGAATTAATTAGTTATGTTAATTCTAATGAAACAGAGACAAACAGAGGTTTTTAAGTGTGATCAAATCAAAACTCTAGAGTTTAACTTATTACAATTGAAACTATATGGTTTAATCTATTAATGATGTCAAACCCTGGGGTTCTTTTTGTACTTTTTCCAATTTTTTTTTTTGAAACTCGTAAGTAATTACTATACATGTACATTCTTAAACAACTTGCAAAATTACTCTAGATCCATTACTAACGTTGGTCGTATTATTTCAGGTCTCCATGATGCCTCAACAAAGCAAAGATTCAGATTTCTTTCTTCTAGCCATGGTTCCTATGTTAACAATCCTTGGTTGGTACGATGAATTGCAGACTTGGTGAATGCATCAGGTCATGATCATAATACTTCTATTAGTTGGATAGGTCATGTGAGCTTCTCTTTAATAGTGTTAATTTGGAGGAATACAACGCTGACCAAGGACAACTGCTTCCTACATATACTACTATATGAACCAGTCGAGGTTTTTGGAAGAAAGACATTTACAATTGCATTGTTGGCTTCACAACAACAAACTTTATAGTTTTCTCAAGCAGATGGTGTAATAATTCTTTATGTCGGTAAATACTATAAGAGATTTGGTCCTCTTGACCCCCCTCTAGAGGAAATACTGAGAATGCTTAAGGCAGAAGTGGCAGCACAAGTGCCAAACCTGAGGGTGGATGCAAGCCTCAATTGCCAATGGAACTCAGCATCCTGAAGCTTTCTGAGGAACTGAGATCAACTTCGTGAATCGATTCAAATTTGCTGATATGTTTATGGATGTGGTAGGTCTTCGTCTTTCATTCAACAGTAGATGACACACTTTTATAAATCATTCCAAGTAACACAAAACATTTTCCTTGTTAGAAATCAGGACCAGTGGTCAACTATGTTCTCAAATATTGTCTCAAAAGCCAAAATTATATGTATCCTATCAACGAGGAGCTAGAGAATCTAAACTTTAAGTTTGGATCTTGGATTTGTAAAGGGAAGGAGTGAAGATAGGGAATAAAATTAAGGTAAAGTTATTTATTCTTTTCGTTGGGTTAGAAAATGAATAGGTATGTGTAGAGTAAAAACAATCCATTTTCTTGTTTGGTAACCAGTGAAGGAAATGAATAAGAGTATACATTTCCCTTGACTATCCAAATATAGAATAACAGAACTCTGCAGCTGAGATCCAAAAGTAATTTTCCTATTTTCTGTTGAAGATGAATTTTTTTTATGTCACTATGATTTTGGTTTAAGCAACAAGTGGTAATCTAGAAATGATCTCATCTTTCTTTTCCATTTGATGTGCTGGGTCGAAGATGAAAAATTTATTTGTCTTTGTGGCAAATTAAGGCTACAATTTATAATATTTATATCAGATCTTGTTTAGGGCCATAAAATGGAAAAAAGAATGGCCCAACTAGTTGTTAGTATTGTTCTTATTCAACATGATTAGACAGTTCTTTTTTTGGGAGAAATTTGTCGGGTCTTGGGAATTTTGAGATTAAAAAAAACTCAAGAGTTTCAATTTAATGAGAGTTTTTTTTTGCCAGTGGTGACTAAATGCCACAAAGGTTTCTTTTCTTTTTTCTTACTGCATTTGGCTGCTATTAAATATTTTACCATTTTCATTTTGACACATTTGGTTTGATAAAAAAATATTCTATATATCATTTCTGTATTTGCAAATCTATATAGAAGAAACAATATAGAAATGACGAGAGCACCACCGATGGCTGAATAGATGAATGGTGGCCAGATCAGAGAATAGCTCCCTAAATAGGATTGTTATTTGTGGAATTGTTCTCATATTTAATGCTGCACAAACAAGAAGAAACTATAGATACTATATCAGGAATGATGTAGCTAAATCCGAACTTGACATTTTAGAACAAATAACTTAATAAGGTGCTTTTATTGTAAATGCTAATGATAAATTAAGCTGAATTTCAAGCTGAAACCAATGGGAATGCCTGTTGGTTTGCGGTAGGCTTGAAAATCATTGCTCTATTATACAATTACCACTGTCAAGTCATTCCAGCGAAGGATTCAGCATAAAAACACTGTAAAATACAATTTTGTTTCTCATAATGTGTTATAAACAAATTGAGCTTAGAGGCTCGGAGTGCGACATTCCAGCTAGCTCCCAGAGTTTGGCAGCTAAAATGCTTTAACTCTATGGTTGGAATTGAAATTCGAGAACTTGTTGATGGGTTATTAGGGATTTTCCATTTCACATTATTGCAGTTGTTTCGGCTTGTGGTGATGATGAAGGTGCGCTAGTAGAGCCAATTTAAATATTATTTTTTAACAGTGGTAGTATCATAGGAGCTGTAGCTCAGAACGATAAATTTGAACCTGAATATCAATTTTTTTTAGGAACATCTCCAATGGGCTAACTAAGAATTGCCCACTCTTTTTGGATCTCCTACATGCTAGCTATATGGCTAGTCGTTTTGCCTCACCGTAATTCATGCTAGACGAATTTAGCTAGTCACTATTCGCCTGCTAAACATAAAAAGTTGATACTCTATTTGAAGTAGTTGTTCGATAGAAGGGCCTAGAGCCATTGACATATGATGCAGCAAAATCACCCTTTGTAGGGGAATGCTGGATTGTTAGTGTAGAGATTCAGAAGTTTCTTTTCATCATATGAGATTTTCTTGTTTTCTTTTTCTTTTTATCTTTCTTTCTTTTGGAGAATGTGACTTAGCAAAGCATCATCTTCTATGGGTAGCTAAAATAAAGATGATTGTTTGAATACGTGATGATAAAATGACTAACTAAAATAAATAATGCACATTTAGTTTTCAGTGTTATAAATGGTTTAAATCTAAGGCTTTTGTTTGGAACTTAAGGATGGAAGGGGAAAGGAAGAAACAATATACTTTTTCTTCCTTCTTTTGTGTGGTTCCCGATAGGCAGAAGAAAGAGGAGAAATTTGAGAGAAATTAACTAAATGTTGCAAATATGGTCTGCTTGGACCTTTTGTTGGTGTCTTTCCATGTAACCCTTTTTACTAGGGCTAGGCGGTGACAGTTTGCCTCAATTTTCCAGAAATCACAACTCGATTTAATGGTGAGAGTTTAAGTGTGAAAAAACTGAGGTCGTGTCAGAATTTGATGTAAATTACACCTAGAGCAAGTTCATGGAGGGCAAGATTTATATGACACGCAAGGGGGGGTCCCACATTGGGTCCGCCCACTGTGTGACGCGCATTGGGTCCACCAATTGTGGGACCCACCAATTGTGTGTGTGTGGGAGGGGGGGGAATGTCCCGAAGGTATGCATGTAGTAGTGTAGTTGTATGATTTGAACCCGCTTTAATATACTTATGAAATCACCATAATACCCCTATTGTCGCTTATAAGTACACCTCTCATGTATAGAAAGAAGCATCTAGGTTTTCTTTTCCCTCGTCCTCATTTCACATTTGACCCTCCAGCATCGCCACCAATCCAGCCTTTCTCCACCAATTCACCGGCATCACATTAGATCATTGTCGTTGGTATGTTGCCTCAATTACTGTTGTGGGTCATTGGCATTGCTTGTTGGAGTTGTGTGCACAATTATAAATCCCACGACTTTTTTTTTTGTTTTGTTCTTACTCTGAACCTTGATCTTCTTTTCACTTTTCATTACTGTGTTATGAGAACATGGTATGTCATTTTAAGTTTTATTCTCTTTTGTAAATTGAAGTACTTTTTCATTTGGCACTTCTTTTTTTCAAATGAACATTGTGCTTTTTGCAATACATAAATAAGTACACAAACACACACGCGCGCATGCATAAAAGATGAGATCTGGTGAGCCAGGGTTAGATACGGAACTGACGTATCTTCCTAGTTTAAATCCATTGTGGGATTTGGAATGAGGATTGTAAGGATTTTACCTATTAATGGTAGGAAAGGGTTAAGCCAAACAGCCCAAACC
>BRYF01000023.1:13687137-13689637 GCA_030159135.1 Actinidia polygama | reverse complement strand
TCGAAGTTTTAATTTCTTTGGCTTTTATGTGTATTTTTTGATAACTTGGTATCCGAGACCAACTCATCTGAAAAATCAATCCCACCGTCACTAACGGAGGCCTGATTAAAGCTGCGGGAAAGCCCCGTATTAACCACTAACCTGACTGAACATAAAGGTTCAGTTTTCTTCTTTTTTAAACTGTGATATTTGAGCTGGCTCTTAAGACTTTGAAAGCTACCTTGCTTTAATGTGACTGACGATAGAGATTGGGAATTTGGAACTTTGCAAATGGGAATTAGGAATATTCCATTTCGCATTATTGTAATTGTTTCGATATATGAGGGTGGGTTATGAACGCGTTGAATATTTTATTTTTCTGTAATTCAGGTCAATAAGATTGGAACATGAGTAGTAACAAATCTTGTAAGAGCATCATAGTTGGCCAAGATTGACTAGATAAACATAAAAAACTTGAAAATAAAAATAAATAAATAAATAATTGTCTGATTCTCTCTCTGCAAATTCAAAATATTAGTTGTAAATGGATAGCTAGAATGGATGGGGAGAGAAAAGAAAATCAACAATTCTATATGTTCTAGCTGACTAACGAGAGTTACTATTTGCTATAAAGGTTTTGTTGATGCGTGATGCAGACGCAATTTTAAGAATTTTAAATTTTAGTTTTTCGGAATAAAAATACAAAAAATATATTTATTTATTATTAGTTTTTTTTTAGTATTAGGATTCTAATTTTCTTTTTGATTAGGATTTTACAAGATTAAGTAGTATTTTATTTTGGTAGTCTAGTTGATTTAAAATTTTAGTTTTTTTTATTATAAATAAGCATGTAACCTTATTTTTAAGGGGAGTTGATTGATTAATAAAAGAATTGAAGATTAAAAAGAGTGTTCTCTTTTTTTCTTTCAAATTCTTTGATATTCTCTAGAATTTAATGCTTTTATTCCCAGTACTCTTCGTGAATCAACGAGTTTAGAGAGGGATTTTATTTTCAGCATTCGTAGAATCAATGGATTCGAGGTCTTCTATTATTTTATGTTTTTTTTTTCTTATTTATTCACGATTCCGCGCTGCATCAATCCTTTTTTTTTTGGAAATTGAAAAAAAGAAAGGGAGGTAAAAGAAAATCAACATTTATTTCCAAAACGGTTAGATACACAATTACAAATCACAATTCTAACCTCCCACAGTATGTGGGTAATCCGTAACTCCAATCACACTCTCATAAATACTCCAATTACACTCTCATGTTGAATCGCAGGGTATAAAGCTCATATGGGTTCACCCACAACTCCAACTTCCCCATCTCACAAGAAGTGGAATCCACAAGGGCTCACCGAGAGGTTTGTTGTGGTTGGTAGTTGAGTAAAGTAGAATCATGTGTTTTTTGGGGGCAACATTACTACTAATTTCCAATTGATTCTATTTTTTCCTTATCCACAAAAAATATAAAGCTAGGCAACAAGGGATCATCAGAAAAGACCAATTGATTCCAATTTTTTTCTTTAGATTTAATAATTTTTGCGTTTTTAAGAACAGTTATATTAAAGTCCGAGTGAATTACTCTCTACTCACATGAGATATGAATTTCATATCATCATTTGAATATATAAAACACATCTTATATAAATATAAAGTGAATTATTCAATAATTCATGAAATATCCCCAATTTTATTTTTATAAATATATCTTTTAAACTCGTTAATCACGTTTAAAACAAGACATTTCTGAAGAATTTCCATCATTTTCCTTTCATGGTAAAATTAATAAATAATAAAATAAATTTTATAACTTTAGTATTTTTTTGTAAATATATTTTTCTTAAATCTATATTTTTTTTCACAAACCAAAAGAGTATTTTATTTTTTTAAAAAAAAGTAAAGTAATATACTATATTAAAAAAATAATCCAAATAATAATATTTTATTCCAACGTGCACGTCATCCGCACTAATTTCGTCGACCGCTTTAGTCAACAAGGCGGCCTCAAGTCCTCGTCTTCTGCTAAAATCAATAGTCAATAATAACTTTCCACGTGGCACCTCATCAATCACCTCACCGCCTGTGACAATAGCCGTTCCTTCACAGCCAATGGAATGACAAATGGGGTCCATAATCCATATAAACAAGGGACAAGAACTATATAATTAAAAAAACAATTAAAATATGTATTTATAAAAAATTATATTAAAATGGATTTTTTTTATTTAAAATAAATTATTTTTAAATTAAATAAAAATTCTTATATATTCAAACTCCTCTCATAAAAATTATTAAAAATTTATATTTTTTTTTATAAAAAAGCAATAAAACTGATGAAATAATAAAAGAATTGATTCTCTATTTCCTACTGAAAAGGGATCTTCTGGGGTTGGATGCGTTCACACTTGTGGAATAGAGATATTTTGGTAATCAGAATAGAAAGGGTATGTGAAATGACTTAAATGACCTCGAAGAGGTTTCTATCTGCCGCGCTATGTGCAATGCTAAACTTAAAAAA
>BRYF01000023.1:13659637-13662137 GCA_030159135.1 Actinidia polygama | reverse complement strand
GGAAAAGGATTGTGGTGGTGCAAGGCTGTGAGGGCACATGGGCTGCGATGGTGCATGGATTGTGGAGGCGCACAAGCTTGCTCGGTGAAATTGTATATCAGCTATGGAAGTGAAATATATACATGCACATGCGCGCACATATGTATATATATGTGTAATGTATAAAAATAATTGTTAAAGTATAGAATATTGGGTGTAGTGAGTAGGTGTGTGTGACAAGTAATTAGTTCAATTAGTAATTAGGGGAGTTTCATATAATATTTATTATATATATATATATATATATATATATATATATATATGAGATTATTTGTGTGTATTAGGTTTTAATCTGAACCCTAATCTCACTTTCATATCTTTCATGGTATCAGAGCAGGTTTCTATGACCAGCAGTTGTTATCACAATAACTCATCCACCACCAACCACCATCACCATCACCATCTCCAATCATCACCTATTGTCTTTGACTAGCATCCACAGCCCGAGCTGACGCCCTTGCAACACTCCACGACCTTCGTCAGTACAATCGCACACCAACCTAGACCCACTAGCAAGCTGGTGCAGCCCTCGTCAACCTCCTACGACCAATTCCCCAGCCACAATCGATAGTCTTGCACCTTAATTCAATCCCTTGTGACTTCAATCGACTCGTAATAAACCCAAATCAGAACCCAATTGAGTCCAATTAAACCCAATCGACTCAAATTAGGACCTAATTGACCCAACCAGACCCAACACCTCATGACCGCTCAGTCTTCTCTTGCCACTGCTACTCTAGCACAGACCAGTGCTTACACCGCATGTATTGCTTCCCAAAGTCTTTGGGTCATTGATTTTGGTACCTCTGCTCACATGATTGGCACTTCTTCCGTCCTCTCAGATATCTCTCTCGTTGGTCGTCCATCTCGTGTTACCCTTGCGAATGGATCTACTTCTCTTGTTACTGGTTCTGGTACCACTAGTTTGTGTTCTTCTCTCTCTTTATGGCTTGTTTTACATGTTCCTAAATTTTTATTTATCTTTCGGTAAACTTACCTAGTCTTTAAACTGTCCAGTCACTTTTTTCCTACTTATTGTGTCTTTTTCAAGATCTACAGACTAGGAAGAAGATTGGTGGCGGGTTTGAGCGCGATGGCTTGTATTACTTTGATGCGAACATTCTTACCTCGATGGCTCTCCGATCGTCCATTGACCCCTACCATCTCTATTGTCAACTTGGTCATCCATCCCTTCGACATTTGAAAAAGATGGTTCCCATGTGTCAGTCCATTTATTCATTGCCGTGTGAAGTCTGTAAATTTAGTAAACACCATCATGTGTCTTTCCCTCCTTGTATCGAACGTTGTATGTCTAGTCCATTTAAATTAGTTCATTCTGATATTTGGGTTCCCTCCCTTTTGGGTTTTCATTATTTCTTTATTTTTGTCGATGATTATAGTCGGGTCACTTATCTTCACCTCATGAAACATCGGTTTGAATTATACTCTATTTTTAAATCCTTTCATAATGAAATAAAGACCCAATTTAATGTTTCTATTTGTTTATTTCGGTCTAATAATGCATGTGAATATTTTTATTCTAATTTATCTTCCTTTTTTGATGATCATGGCATTATTCATTAGTCTTCTTGTGCCCGCACTCCTCAGTAAAATGGATTTGCCGAGCATAAGATACGTCACTTATTGGAGATCACATGTGCTATTTCCTTTTATATGCATGTACCTAAGTTCGATTGGAGTGATACAGTTCTCACCACTTGTTACCTTGCGGACCACATGCCCTCCACTGTTTTTGTTGGTCAAGTCCCTCATCGGGTCTTGTTCCCTGATCGCCCTATCTACAATTTACCCCTTAGAGTTTGTGGTTGTACTTGTTATATCCATACCTTAGATCCTAACCATGACAAACTTGATCCGAGGGTGATTAAGTGTGTTTTCCTTGGGTACTCAAAGGACTCATAAATGGTACAAATGTTACTCCCCATCTCTTCGTCGTAACTTTGTCTATGCTGATCTTACCTTTAATGAGACCTTGCTTTACTTTCTCCCCCCCTCCCCCAGGCCATTCCCTTTGGACCATAGTCACTATATTCATTCATGCCTTCCATCAGTGTCTGGTTCCTTGGTGAAGCTATTGCAATTTTATGTTTGTTGGAAGAAAATGCCCATTGCTTTGTTAATGTTCCACCGTCTTCTGCTCCGCCTGGTGACTCCTCTGCCCAACTTTTTTCTTCTACTTTGTTTGCCCCGGTAAATCTTAGTGACCTCCCTATTGCACTTGTAAGTGGTCATGTACCTCACATCCAATTGCTTAATTTGTTTCATGTGATCATATGTCTTCGTTGTGTGTATTTACTACATCTGTCACTGCTGCCTCTATCCCTAAGTCTGTGTTGGAGGCACTGTCTGTTCCTTACTAGAGGTACTAGAGGCAAGCTATAGTTTATGAGATGATGGTTTTGCATGAGAATAGTACTTAGGAGTTGGTTTCTCTTCCGTC
>BRYF01000023.1:13554637-13557137 GCA_030159135.1 Actinidia polygama | reverse complement strand
CTACCAATTATCCCCAGTTTAACTTTGCTTCCCCCTTTTGCTTCAGTTTCTGAAGAAGGGTGCTGTTCTGGACTGTTGTAATTTGTAGATAGAATGAATAAATGCCTTGTTGGGTAATTGGATTTGAGTACTTGGCACTACCTGTTGTTTGATTGGTGGTGGTAGTTCTTTTTATTCTTCTTTTCCGCACGAGAAGTTTAGCATTATTTGATCTCGGGTTTTGATAAGTGGAACCCACCACTTATGATAAGAGTTGTGTTCTGAAGTTGTTTACTAGAGTTGATGTTTCTATTTTTAATGTTTTAATTTTACTGGGTATATTTCTTTGGGCACAATTTCTGGTTTTGTAGCAATACTAATTTTAGAAACTTGGGAAAAACACAATCCTGTCAATCTTCTAAAGTTTTGTTTGGATCTTGGCTTTGTCAAGAAAAGAAAATCACGAGGTAATAGAATTAGATGTTAGTGCTACAATTCGGAATTTGGATCAAAAAAAGTTTCTTGAATTTAAAATAAATGGTTTAGATTTACTTGAGTGTGTGGGGTCACATAACCAAATGAAATTATACAGTTCATTTTTAAATTCGAAAAACATTTCTTGATCCAGATTCAAAAATAATAAGGTTCTCATTATATATACATGCTCAATTTTCATTTCCTCGTAACTTTTCAAACTCAACCGAAAAGGAGAGAAGAAATATTAGCTTTTGCTTCATTTCCTTTGAACATCTCTTCTCTTGCCTCTTGTTACTCCACAAGAGTCAAACCAAACACAAGTCATGTGAAATTGAAAGTTAAACCTATAAATTCCATGTTTCTTGGTACGTACATTTCAATACAAAAGGGATGTTATTGTCTTTTACATTTAATTAATTCCATCTATTATGGTCATGCATTGACAAAGGCCAGTGGCTGCTAAGTCCAAGCAATCCATCCGTACAAGTCATGTATTACTTTAATCATCTTTCAATAATCAAAAAGTTCATTTGATAGTATCTACTCCCTAGGAGGCATAACATAGGTTTCCAAAATAAAAATGTAACAGTATAATAAATGATTTACAAAACAGTTTTTATATAGAAAATCCATCCAATATACGTCACAGTGTTTTTTCTGAAATTATGAGCTACAATTGTGGGTGTTTGCCGTGTTTTGATCTCAAATAAAAGAACGACAAAAGACAGTACAATTTTGTGTAGAAAATTCATTAAAAAAAATTATGTCTTTTTAGTGGAAAGTACATGAATTATGTTTGTTCCCGAAGTACAATTTTGTTCTTTCATTCTAAAGGTGTGTGAATTGTGAATATTGTCTGTACCAAATAATAATATAAGACTGTATGTATGAAGTAATTTATGTGGTATTTTATAGAGTGTCTCCAGCACCAACGCTTCATAAATTACCGAATGAATTACTCCACTTACACGAGATATGCGTCCTATATTATCACTTGGATATGGAATCCACACCTCATGTGAGTTTAGAGTAATTTATTCGATAATTCATGGAGCGTCCCTAACTTTATACTCTAGTTATATATACAAGGTTTAGGGGACTGATGCAAGATTTTTACTTTTTGGAGAGACAAATGTATACACAAAACACAAAATTTATAGTCTATGCATAAAATATAAAATTAATTTCAATTTTAAAGCGGAAAACCTAAATAATTCGAAAAACAACAACCAGTCCTACAGTAAAATTAAGTTTTTTCATATAAACTTTAGGATGATGGTCCCTATCCGCTGCCACTTGAGTCCATCACTGTTTGGAGTGTGGTGCTTTGAGTAACAATAGACTCATCGTCAAAACTAGGGGGTCCATATCACTTGGAAGCTAACAGCAAGAATATACTAGCTAGCATGCACAAGAGGAAATCTAAGAGCAAAAGATATATAGGCTGAGTCAACTTTGGCGGTAAGAGCAAGAGTATCCAAAACGTTACCTTCATATGTGATTTGGTTGTTTTACTGTATTTATCGTTTTTCAATGCAGTAAAACCCACTTAAAAAAAAAGGAGAATCACAATCAACTACAGATGAGGATAACGTTTACGTATTTTTTAGTGATAATTATTTCATTTTCAGAAAAAAAAAATAGTTAATCTTTTATCCTAAATTGATGACGAGTGCTATTATTTCCAGCGCTGCAGTGCTCTTTTGAGACATGAAAAATTAGAAACTAGCCTATCACCAAAAATAAATAAATAAAAAGTCATTCGCAATGAAAAAAAATATATATAATAATTTAAGATTTATATATTTTGAAATACCATCTTGCAGTTAGTACAGGCAAAAATTTGAAGGGACAAAATATTTATGATAAATTAATGTGTGACTTGGTGCACTAAGGGCATCACTACATCTTGGTATCATTATTTTTGTTGCACATATATATAGCTGCCAACTCCAAACTCTTCCGGGAGTACATCGATGTAGAATCCGCCTCCGTCAAGCTCTCCGACATCTTCATCCTCGCCTTCGCAATCGACTACAAGGAT
>BRYF01000023.1:13507137-13512137 GCA_030159135.1 Actinidia polygama | reverse complement strand
AAATGTCAAAATTTTCACTTAATTTAAAAAAATATTTACTAAATGCAAAAATAAACTATTTTTATATAAAAAAATATAAAAACTTCACTGAGGCCCAGTTCGAGGTATTGATTTTTTATTTTATTTAGTTTCTTGATTTTTGAGTTATTTTGTCCTTGTTGAGCATTTTTCGTCGTTCAATAAATTTTTATATATTTTCTTGTTACTCTTGACGAAATAAGTTTAAAAATATAAAAAATTAATCAATCGGTAAAAAAAAATCAAAAATCAAGAAGCTGAAAAAATTAATAAAAAACTAATATCCTAAGCTGAGCCTAAATAAATAAATAAAAAAGAAAAATGATTTCTACCCTCCAAATTTTGATTTCTACACTCTAAAATAGGAGTGTAAAAATCAACATCATTATTGGTATTGATTTCTACACTCTTATTTTGGAGTGTAGAAATTATTTTAAGGAATGTAAAAATAAATTTCCATAAAAAAACTCAAACAAAAACAGTTATAAAACCCAAAATGCATATCCAAACAGGGCTCGAGACAGTGGGGCCACTTTACTACGGGCCCACAAGCTGTCCACTTGAAAATATATTACTGCCTTTTGTGTCATGACTTCAACGTCATTGGGTGACATGAGGTTATCTTTTATATTCAATCATCTCCGTGCATTCGCTGTCATACAAATGCATTAAAAAAAATATAGGGCAAATAACACTTTGTACCCCTTTTACATTACTCTCAATGTAACTTTCAATTTATAATCATTCGAACTTGGTTGGAACGGGTGAGACTTAGAATTTTAACCTCAAATCTCATGTGTTGGATTTTTTTTCGGGTTAATTATCTAAATATTTACCATAAAAAATGGTGAGTAAATCTTTTAAGTCTGTGTGAATCACACACAATATTAGAAGTGTGAATTCGTGACACTACTGATTTGAGAATCCGTAACTTAAATAAATTTAATTTTTTAGTTATATATATATATATATTTTTTTAGTTTTTAGTGAATTTTTTTTAACTTTTGATCAACGTTGTATATTTTTCTCATTCCTTTTGATAAGATAAATTTGAAAATATAATTTTTTTCATCTAATTTGAAAACACACACTCAAGATGAAGAACATTATTTTTATAGTTGTCGTTTTTAATGAGATTTTTTTGAATTAGATAAAAAAATTATATTCTCGAATTTTACTCGTCAAGAAGAACAAAAAATTATAATTTTTTTAATTAAATAATAAAAAAATCCAATAAAGAAAAAAAAAGGAGGAGTGTTGTATGTTTGGTAGATGATCAACACATAAAAACTCTGTCAAATTTCGTATAAAATAAATCTTATTACGAAATTGAGTTTATATAACATCACTAATTTTTTATTTTTCTCATATTTAGTAAAAAAAAATACTATTCGATCAAGATTTTATATTTTTTCGGTTCATAAAATGTCAAAATTTTCACTTAATTTGAAAAGAGAGTTCACTAAAAGCAAAAATAAACTATTTTTATATTAAAAAATTAAGATTTTGATCAACATTAAAAAAACTTCACTAAGGCCCAATTTGGGGTATTGATTTTTTATTTATTTATTTTAGTTTCTTAGTTTTTGAATTATTTTGTTTTTAGTGAACTTTTTTAGTCGTTCAGTAAATTTTTATATTTTCTTGGTTCCATTGACGAAATGAGCCCGAAAATATAAAATTTTTGATCAAACGATAAAAAAAAATACTATTTTTTTTTTAAATTAAGAAGTTATAAAAAACTAATATCTTAAGTTGGGTCTAAATAAATAAAAAATTAAAAACCAAAGAGGAATATTACCCAAAATGCATATCCAAACAGGGCTCGAGAGTCGAGACAGTGGGGCCACTTTACAACGGGCCAACAACCTGTTAACTCGAAATTATTACTGCCTTTTGTGACATGACATCAACGTCATTTTGTGACATGAGATTATTTTGTTTTAATTGACATTTGTATGTCGTTTTGCATGTATTATATATGTATTTAGAAATGACAAAGGGCCGGTTCGGCCTCCCCGCCCCGCTTCCGCTCCATTTAATAAACAGGTTGGGATTTTTGCCCCCGCTCCTGCCCTGCCCCGCCCCGTCCCGTTCCGTTTAATATTTTTTTTAAGTATATATATTTTTTATATAATTATTGATATATATATATATATATAATAAGGGTATTTACGGTATTTTTTTAAAAAAATAAGGGTACTTTTGACTTTTTACACATAATCGGGCTGGAGGAGCTAAACCCGCCCCCGCTCCGATTATTAACCAGGTTTTGATTTTTCCTCTCCCCCAACCCGCTCTAAACGGGACTGGACCCCGAATTAAACGGGGGAATTGCCATCCCTATATATATTCAATCATCTCAGTGCATTCATAATTTCACTTTCAATTGATAATCGTTATGAGTTTGTTGAAATGGATAAGATTTAGAATTTTAATCCAAAATTTTGTGTTTGATTTTTTTTATCGAGCCAATTATCTAGGTATTTAGCACAAAATTGACGAGTAAGTTTTTTAAGTCTGAGCGAATCGCACTCAATATTAAAAGTGTGAGTCCGTGACACTACTGATTTGAGAATCCGTAACTTAGGTAAGTTTTTAACTTTTTGGTTTTTTAGCTTCAATTTTTTTTTTTAGTTGTTTTTGTTTTTAGTGAATATTTTTAAAAATTTTGATCAACATTGTATATTTTTTCATTCTTCTTGATGAGAGAAATTCGATAGTATAAAATTTTCAACTAATTTGGAAAAAAAAACACTAAAGATGAAGAAAATTATTTTTACAATAATTGTTTTTGTGTTTAGTGTTTTTTTTTAATTAGATAAAAAAATGTTTTTTTTTTAATTTCACTCATCAAGAGGAACAAAAAAGTGTAAAATTTTAATAAAATGGTGAAAAAAGTCAAACGAAGACAAAAAAAATACAAGAATCAAAACATTTTAAAAAATTAAAAAAAAATATTACCCCAAACAATCCTTACTGCTTGCTACGTAACACCCATTAAGAACTGACCCAGGTCGGGTCAGGTCTAACTCGAGGGATCAACCCTCACGTTTAGGCCTTTTTTTTTCACTTTCAATTGATATAGCCCAATCTTCCTACTTTAATTCAAGTTTCGATTTCCCTTTTAACTATACGACATCAATGGACGGGATGAAAACTAACCATTTAACATGCACATGGCCTACGTTTTAGGACATTTATGAGCTTCCACCCACTTTCCTTAAAAAAAATAACACATGTGACTCTCATGTGGCTATAAAACCTCATATTTCTCAATAAAAGTTCAAATCACAATAAAGAGGAAGAACGATCAATCCTAATTTGGTCTTTAAATTTGTTGATTTCATTCTTAAATTATCAATTGCGTTTATTTAGTCATCCAACTAATCAATTTATGTTGATTGAGTCTAATTAACAATCCGTTATCCAAAAATTGAACGACATCAATCCTCATTTCCTACACGTAACAACATAGTATTTTCGTACGTTGATGAACGAGGATTGCACATGGGTCATCCTAATTAACCTCATACTGTGGTAATCGATTACCAATCTGTGCAAAATTATTATTTAGGATTTTCAACAAAAGTGAGTTGTGTTCAAATCGAAGATGTCTTGGATTCTAAAATCAAATAATGACAAACCTTAATTTCGTGCAGGTCATGTGAATGGATGCCGTTCACTTTTTAGACGATGAATGGTTACCATTGATTTGATCGACTTAGTAGAACTTAATAGGCACAATTAATAGTTTAAAAACAAAATAAATAAATTTAGAATAGTTTAAAGAATAAAATAGGATTTAACCTGAGGAAGAACTGACATCGACCCTAAGTTCAAGAAAGGAGGAATCAAAGTAAAAGGGGAAATATATTTTTATGAAAAGCTACAATGACGACAAATCATGGATAAGGAAGAAAACATTGTTAAAGATTCGAGGGATGTCAAGGATTTCACACCATTGTATTCATAAAAAAAAGAGAGGGTGAAAATCCGTTAATGCCCTTGAAAGTACGTCACATGGTTCTTTTCCGTCTGCCTTTGTGACGGTGTATGGAGATAGGGGGGACATTGGAGGTTGATTTCAATCGTGAGGATTAAAGTGTACTAATTAGAAGTGAAGGAGCAAAAGTGATATTATAAGTAAAATCTCGGGCGCAAGATGTAATTTGCCCATAAGTATAGGACATCATTTGGCTCGGCAATAACTCGTATTCGGGTGAACCAACCCAGGCCCATCGGGCTCTCGGGTTCGGGCTTGACGTTGGGCTCAGCTCGAGCTTGAGCCAAACTCGGGCCCTCTGGACGGGTTTGGTCTTGGGCCTGGTAGGTAGGGCTGGCTGAGGCCCTTTTTTCTTTCTTTCTTTCTAAATCAATTATTTATAATTTTGAAAAAACAAAAACAAATAAAATTTTCCGTTTTCTAATTTACTACTTTTATTGTGAAAATAATAGTTTTTATTTTTTTTTAATAATTTTATAATTTAGAAAGGAAAAATAAAAATAATAAATATCATTTAAAATAGCTGAAAACATTTCAAAAATATTTTACATTTTTTTTTGTTTCCTCAGTTTTTAATTGTTAGTTTTAACTGTTACTATTCTTTATTTATTTGTAATTTGTTTTTCATTTAAGTGTTCAACAAATGACATCTTCGTTAACTATCTCATACAGAATCAAATCTGATCTCCATCCTCCCCCATAGTAATTTTCACCCTGACAGGTCTAACTCAAGGGATCAACTCTCATGTTTAGGCCATTTTTTTTCACTTTCAATTGATATAACCCCAATCCTCCTACTATAAGTCAAGTTCTAATAAATTTACGAGTTTTCACCCACTTTCCTTAAAAAAAACATACGTGACTCTCATGTGGTTATAAAACCTCATATTCTTCAATAAAAGTTCAAATCACAATAAAGATAAAGAACGATTAATCCTAATTTGGTCTTTAAATTATTTTAAATTTGTTGACTTCA
>BRYF01000023.1:13452137-13454637 GCA_030159135.1 Actinidia polygama | reverse complement strand
CCTAAATGAAACTTTCTTCTTATCACTTCAATTCTAACCCCGAAAAAATCTTTTTTTTTTTTGTCAATTTTATAATGAATCAAGCCCATTATGAACAAAGGTATTACAACTTGAACATGGGTGGTGGTCCAGACTAGCTTAGCCATAAACTAGCTAATGCCAGCAATTTAGTCTTCCTTCTAGCTAAATTTCTTTGCATTTTATCAAGCAGTTTGAGATTAATAAGCGCTATTAATATTCAAGAAAAGTTTAAAGTTTACTTTTTTCTACAGATATGTTGACATTGATAATAAGTTACAACTTTATGCATTGAATTATATAGATTTCTATTCCATCGAGAATAGCGATGGAGCCTGGATTTATAATCAATGGGTGTTGTATCTTTCTATGGAGAGAAATAAAAATTTTATTAAATAATATTAAGATCAATAATTCGTTGGGTTGGGCCCCATGTTTATTGGGCGGTCCAAGCCATTAAAGGGGCGCTCATATGGCACTCATGAAGTACCTAATAATTTCTCATAACGATAAGGATGACAACTGCGAGTTCGCGGATACTCATCTCTAATCGTTACGAGATATTATTAGATACTTTAGGAGTGCCATGTATTATTGTTTAGGTGGTATTTTTAGTATATAAATGATCACAACACACATATTGTGGGTAATTTCTTGTCTCTTAACTATTGAAAAATTGTGATTGATTCATCGTGTTTTATCCGCAAAATTTATCGTACACGATTGATTAGGATATCTCGTGTATATGTTACATGGTACTATAAGAGCGTTGAATAATTACTTATTGAATCCTGGTGAAACTTGAGGCATTTGTTCTTGGCACATAATTCTAGATATCTAATTGTTGATTGGTAGGTATAACCCTATTTTGATCTATTGAATTTGAATGATTTAGAAAGTCTGTGGAATCTCGTTGAAACTATGGGTGTTTGTTCTTGGCACATGGTTCTTGATATCCAAACTATTTAGAGGGGTTGCCAAACCCAAATTTATCAATCCCGTATTGAACCGGTAGATACGTACAGTATCAGATGAAATCTGTTACATTTAACTTCATGTTTTGTACCGTTCTAAATGCCGGACATACCAGCATGTATCGGCTTATACCGGATAGTACCGAAAGAATCAATATTTTCGTAAATTTTGAGTTTTAGATGGTTTTTTTTGATACATTTTGAATTCCAAAATGTCTTAGAAATGTATTTTTCACCTTAAACTTATGGTTTCTTATTTGAATATTATAAAACTTATGATGTATAATTAAATGTCATATAATTCTATATTAACTCTATTAAAATACATGTAAAATGTTTGTAATATATATAGCAATAAATTTAAAACGGTATATTATCGGTACGAGATTGATATATGTGGCCAAATCACATAAATTTATTATCTCACATTTTTTTTATTATTTATTTTAAATCGTTCATCGTTTTGGATTTAAAATTTGTTTGATCTTATACAATGTCACAATCCCCATGGACTCATCCCATTGGTTGGCAACTTTGGGCTCAATTCAGATCATATACTTGTCAAATTCTTCATTACATGCAGCCAAAATGAGTAATAAAAATATGTATATAGAGCTCAGTAACCTCTAACCATGTTCAAATAGGACATGGTACACGATTGATTTTGATCATTTATTGATTCATAATTTCTCTCTCGTCCTCCCTAATGAGAGAGATATCCCGTTTCTTAAGATCAACGTAAAATTTTATAGTATTAAAATCATCGATGAAATTTATAATTTGAATAATTTAAATCATAAAAAAATCCCAAATAAAGCACATTTGACAAAGAAACTGGAGAGGATCCCTGTCTGAAAACCCCTGTCCCACACCCCATTGGGTGACACTTGTCTATTTATAATTATTAATGAGATGAATAAATTACACAACTTTCCTTAATAAAATACAAGTGTCACTCAATAAGATGTGGGACAGGGAGATGGGACAGAGGATCCCCGCTCCAAAGAAACTGGGTACTATTCTATTCCACTTGACTTGAAACTTAAATGCTGTACTAGTATTTTTTTTATTTTTGCACTTTAATTTCCAAGTCAGTACTAGTCAGTATTTTTATTTTTTTTATCAGTAAACTGGGTCCCCTTGACCTGACAGACTTGTCAATTGTCATAGAAAATTTCTTCTCCCCTGACAAATCTCCCTCCCTGGCCTCACTTTGTCTCCCCATAAAAAGACTGTTATGCCCCCCACATCTCTCTCATTTTTTTTTAGTTTGTTTCTTTCTTTTTATTATTATTTTTTTAATTTTGTGTATTTTTTTAGCCTCTCTCGTTTTTTTATCTTTTCAGGTTTGTGTATTTATTTTAGTTTTTTTATTTTTTTTTTAGTTTTGTTTCTTTTTTTTATTTTTTATTTTCAATTTTGTGTATTTTTGTTTCATTATTTTTTTTTTCAGTGTTGTTTATTTTTTTGTTTATTTTTTTTCATTAGTTTTGTTTCAAAAATAAAAC
>BRYF01000023.1:13409637-13414637 GCA_030159135.1 Actinidia polygama | reverse complement strand
TATTCATGAATCCAACCACTAAGCGTGAGGTCGTATATGATTGTAACATACAATTGGGTATTTGAGTTGCGTCCGCCATCAAGCTTTCTACATAATAATATCCTTGTCATTAGATTTGTTTATGATTCTAAACTTAATTTATACTTGTAGTTTAACTTTCTAAATTCTAACCCTTTCGAAGCTGACAAAAACTATTGAATTTGGAAGTTTTCCTCATGCGACAAAGCTGTTACCATGTACATAATTTTTTCACTCCGATGCAATGGATCTACCATCTCTCTCTCTCTCTCTCTCTCTCTCTCTTAAAAATTTATATGTAAAATGTGTTTCCTAGTCTTTACTTTGCTGTCTTGCATCTTATTTCTTCATGTCACTTTGATTTAAAATGTTGTGTGTGCATGAATGTTACTTGTGAAACAGTCAATCTACCCTACCAGAAACAAATCCCAGAATCACACGCGGCTTTCCAACTCACCCACGTGAGCCCCGCTCACAAAATAGGGTCGCAGTACAACGAATTTACTCTGTGCCACATCTCCACGCCGCTCCCCATCTGTCCTTGTCCAGTGATGGCCACCGCTGCCTTTCCCTTCTCGCCGCCTGTCACAATCTCTATTGAGTTAATAGAATTTTACATAAAAAAAAAAAAAAAAACTACTCCCCAAAATCCCTAAACATTGAAGAAACCCTATAATGCAAAAATAACTAAATTTCAAAAAAATCGATGTCGTTCATAGAATGGCTGTCAAAGATCACTTTGATCCATAGTTCGAGGAGCTCGGGAAAACGATCTCTGAAATCTTAAGGAATGACCCAACATGAATGACCCACCATGGTAGGGTATTTTTACAATTTTTTCTGATTCAGCAGCGTAGATTAACTAATAACTTTTAACTACTTATTTCAGAAGATTCGTATCAGCCTCGTTTAATTTGAGTCATATTCTAACTCAAAAAATATATATTATATTTTAATTAGTTACTTTTTTAACCCTAATTGCATCAGTATCACTATTCTAATTTTATTTTTTTATAATATTATTTATTTACTCAATGGTCATACTCTTGAAATGGTCTCATGATTCCAACGATAATATTTTTTAAAGGGTATATTTTTAAATAATCATGTTTTCATATTGTTCCAACGATTTTTTTTAAAAAAGTATATATATTTTTATGACGCTTATATTTTTTCTAATAGTTATATTTTAAATGGTTATAATTTTATTTGGCCTCAAAGAAATATACCACGTGCTCTTAATTGAATAATATATAAATGAAATGGTTAAAATTAAGGTGTTGATTGATACAATTATAAATAAAATAATCTAAAAAAGATATTTTAATGAAAGTATATGGGTGCAAGATATAATTTACCATTTATGCAGCGGATGTGGATGCTCTTACCCGAGTTCGGATCCTCTGAAGTGCAGTTTCGGTGGAATGTTCCTAGAGTGTAAAAAACATGGAGTGTACAAATTTTGTACCATCCAAGAACACTCTACCGAACTGCACTTTAGAGGATTCGAATATGCTCTTAACTACCTTAATATACTAAGGCACATGCCTAACCTATTGCTAGGACTAGGACTAGGACCCTCCATGGTAGGGGTATAAATTGTAACTTTATCTTAAGTGGTGTTTTGTAAAGAATAATGATTGGTACACACCCAAAAGTGGGTGTGTACAAGACACACCCATTTTGCTCTCTCACAAACAAGTGGGACCCGCCCTAATTAGGGTTTTTAGAAAAACGTAAAAACCCTAATTAGGGCGAGTCCCACTTATTTTGTGAGAGAATAAAAATGGATGTGTATTGAAGTGAGGGTGTACCTATCATTACTCTTTTGTAAAGCTACCCAAGAAACGGTCTCAAAAAGCACAGTCCGCCTTGCCTTTTACCCACTGGAGTCTCCCAACGGGTAACGAGTTTACCTGTCCTGTCGACCTAATCATGGGAAAGGAATTATACGTTTGGATCTTGGAATTGGAGAGGAATTATTCCGAAAAGAAAACAAAATTACCCTTGCAAGTTGCAAAGTAACGCGTCCTTCAACGGTGAATATATTGTTTGTAAACTTTTATTATTTCCACCACCTCCACTATGGAAAATAAATAATTTTTACTATTTTTTGTATATGAACAAAAAGGAAAAAAAAATGGGATAAATTTCACCGACCTCCCCCCTGAGATTTTTGACAAATACGACTACTTTTCATGTAATTTTAGAAAGAGCACTGACGTCCGTTACTTTTGAAATTAATGTTAAGATTCTATCCCAGAGCTTATTTTTGAGCAAAAATAACAAACTGACCATTAGATTTAGGACTACAATTTTTTTTTCTCAAGACACCTATTGAGATAAATAAATATTTTTTAAAACACCATTTATTTATATAAGAACTCTATTTTTTATTTTTTATCAATAAGTATTTTTCTAAAAAAATAATCTAATAGTTTATTTTTAAAATACTCATAATGCAAATGTACTTAAAAAAATAAAACTTCATTATCAATATTTCCTTTAAAAATATTATCTAAATATTTTACTTTAGTGCTCCTAGCCTCCTAATCTAAACATATTTAAAAAATATTTTTTATCAATTATTTTTACAAAGATAATATTTATTTATTTATCTTAATGTGTGTATTGAGTAAATATTTTTATAATCTCTAAATTAAAAAAAAACTATTTTTTGCAAAAAAATAAACTTTATAAGGGAATCTTGACATTAGTTTCACAAGGGAAGTCAATACTATTTCCAAAACTATAAGAGTGGTGGTGTATATTTTAAAAACCTCAAGGGAGGATTGTGAAATTAACCATAATAATAATAATAATAATAATGAGTAAATTTCTCTAACCTCCCGTAGGTAAATTTGGCTAACCTTCCTTGAGATTTTTGACGATTATAATTATCCAATTATAGTTTCAGAAATCACACTAACCTCTTTTTTTAAGCTAATGTCAAGATTTTGCACTGGAATAATTTTCTTGCAAAAATGATAAAGATTGATATTTGATTTAGGCTTTTAAATTTTTTTGTCAACATACCAATTTAAATAAATAAATATTTTCTAATTTTTTTTTAAAAAAACAATTAAAATTTTATTTCTTAAGTATGTTTATAATAGAAAAAAATTATTAATAACAAAGTTTTATTTTTCATTAGAAGTACATAAAAATTAAACTATTTAGATCATTTCTTTTTAAAAAATTACTTATTGATAAAAAATAAAGATAGTAGTTTATAAATAAATAGTATTTTAATAAAATAAAATATTTATTTATTTTAATAGATATATTGAAAAAAATTATAAAATATAAATTAAATAAAAATTTGTTATTTTTATATAAAAATTAAATATAAAAAAAATTCTTGATATTAATTTTAAAATTTCTTGTGTTATTTAGAGTACCTTTTGCAACATTCAATACATAAAAGGAATAGTTTGGGCCTACTTTGCAAATAAATTACTTTTTTGAACATAAAATTATCAAAATCGAACATAAAATGCTATTTTTTTTAATTTGCAGATTGATCCAAACTACAAAGAGGTTATGTATTTTTTTTCTCAAACCACAGTGTGGTTATGTGTCGATTTCAAACCACATGTGGTTATGTGTTAAAAGTTCAAACCACATGGAGACATCTGTTCGATTTTAAATCATAGGGGGTTATGTATTTTTAGGTCAAACTACAGGAAGGTAAAGTGTACTTTCCCTTTTTATTTTTCATTAGATAATTTAGATGTGCATAAAAATTAAACTATTTAGATCATTTCTTTTTAAAAAATTACTTATTGATAAAAAATAAAGATAGAGTAGTTTATAAATAAATAGTATTTTAATAAATTAAAATATTTATTTATTTTAATAGATGTATTGACAAAAAAATTATAAATTATAAATTAAAGAAAAAAATTAGGGAAAAGTACATTTTACACCCTGTGATTTGACCCAAAAACACATCACCCCTTGTAGTTTAAAAGTGAACAGATGACTCCCCAGTAGTTTGAACTTTTAACATATATCCACCCGTAGTAAAAAATCGACACATAACCTCCCTGTGGTTTAAGAAAAAAACACATACCCCCCATGTAGTTTGGATCAATCTGCCAATTGAAAAAAAAATTAAAAAACACAAAATGCCAATTTTTTTAATTGACAAATTGATCCAAACTATAGAGGGGATATGTGTTTTTTTCTCAAACCACATGGAGGTTATGTGTCGATGTTTTACCGCAGGGGTTACGTGTTTAAAGTTCAAACCACATGAGGGTCATTTGTTCACTTTTAAACCACATGGAATTATGTGTTTTGGGGTCAAATCACAGGGTGGTAAAATATAATTTTTTAAAAAAATATTATTTTATATAAAAATTAAATATATAAAAATTCTTGATATTAATTTTAAAAATAAAAAATTAATGTTATTTCTGAACTTACATGATTGTATTTTTTCGAAAACCTCGCGACAGATAAGTGAAATTTAGCGACATGTCCCTATAGTGGGGCATAAGAATTTCTGTATGCAAGATTGTTTGGCTGTTCTGTTGCCCGGTGGCACATGGCGATTACGTAAGGTCATGTGCAATAGTACAATTCGTTCTGGTAGTGACACGTATATAGACTTCCGATTTTGGAGTGGCACACGTGATGTTCGGATGACACTTGGCACTTGGACCGTGTCTCCTGCCACATGTCGAATATGCTCTTCTACCCAATTAGGAATGAAATTAGCATGGGTTGGTTGCACGTGGCTCAAGCTTCTAGAACAGAGAGAGAAGATTAGGCGCCCAGTGTGGGGTCCATATTTCTTTTGAGATTTTTTAACTTTTTTTTTATAAAATTTTTCTGTATTTAATAAAAAGAAATTATGGTTTAATTAGAATTTTTTACTTTTCATGTTTCTCGAATTTGAAAAATATAAAATTTACATTTGAGAAAAAACTTCACAAAAGCCAACAAAATTCATTAATTTGTCGAGTAAAAATATT
>BRYF01000023.1:13387137-13389637 GCA_030159135.1 Actinidia polygama | reverse complement strand
GTTTTTTTTTTTTTTTTTGATTTCTAACTAATTTAGGAAATGTGGGAGGAAATTAGGTTGAGTTTCCTTGGGATGACAAAAAAAAAAAAAAAGTGAACGTGGAGGTGGAGGTGGAGGTGTATAGCGGTTGAAAGCTTAAAATGAAGTTGATTTTTTCTGAAATGGTAATACGAGTTTTAGTAGTTTTTACGATTTTATCTCGTGGTTAGTTTAGAGAGTTTTTAAAATTGTTATTGTCAGTTGACGATGAGGTTAGTTTAGGAATAAAACGGTTGATAAAGCCTTAATATCTTCTTCTTTCTTTTTTTTAGAAACCAGAGGGGAAAAAATGCCAATTTCAAATTTCTGTCTCATTTTTCTCAGCAACCGAATATTATTTATTTATTTATTTATTTATTTGATTGTTTTTTGTTTTGGGCTTGGAACAAACAAAACATACTGTTGAAGGGTGGGCCTTGAAGGTGCTGTTCATGCATAGGGGCCCATTGT
Organism: Actinidia polygama; assembly: GCA_030159135.1. Lineage (NCBI taxonomy): Eukaryota > Viridiplantae > Streptophyta > Magnoliopsida > Ericales > Actinidiaceae > Actinidia > Actinidia polygama. The sequence continues at coordinate 13,389,148 of BRYF01000023.1, read as the reverse complement.
GAACGGTTCAAATCATTATCGGGTCCATTCTCCATAGCCCTAGTGACATTCCACGTGGCACCACATGGATAATATTTTATTATGATGGGATAAGAATCTATATTGGATCCTACATTGCCGCCCACTTTTGCTTTTAAATTTTTAATGGTTGTTATTTTGATTATTTTTTTTAACTTTTTGGTGAATATTTTTGATTGCGTGATTAAAATTTATAATTTTGTGATTGTTTTGGACGAGAAGAGTCTAAAAATATAAAAAAAAATTATTTAATTTGAGAAAAAACCTCACTAACAAAAAAAAATCCTCGATAAATTAGCTAAATTTTTTTAACTTTAATAATTTTTTAAAAAAATTAAATAAAATATTTATATTTTTAGATTTCTCTCGTCAAAGGGAACTTAAATTATATAAAATTTTAATCGAACAATAAAAAAAATTACTAAAGACGTAAAGACTCAGAAAATAAATTCCATAAAAAGGATGACTCATTTCAAAGTTGTGGTGGAGAAAAAAAGGGATTCATCTCATCTCACATGGAAAAGAATACTCCAATCTTTTGGGGTAGTGGGAGGTGATACTTTGTTGTTTTTGATTTTGAATAATCATAAACTCATTTTGTTTCAATTTATTTTTTATTTTTTGAAAATTTAGTATTTTGAGGAGTCAAAGAGATTTCATTTTATAAGTTTTAACTTTTTAAAATTACTTTTTAGCTAGGTGAAAGTACATGAAACTAAACACGTTGATAAGAGAAGTCTACACTATTTATTTGTTTATTTTTCAAAATTGGCTAATATTGGGAGATATTTAAAAAAAAATTAACAAATAAATTGAGACGGATAAAAATATTTTTTTTTACTTTTCATATCAATGCCCAGCAACTAGTAAGAATAAAATTGCATCAATTTTTTTATTGTGTTTTATCCAAGATACTTGTACAGTGGGGGAGTCACAAGATTGATTTATAGTAGAAAGTGCCCAAATGAATATCCTGATTGTGAAATCTTATGATGAATCTTCAAACCTAGAGTAATATGGACTTATCAACCAAGTTATCCTAGTGGTAGAGGTGCAAATTGGGTCGAATTAGTCGGGTTTGATCACGGATTTGGACAAATTTGGTTTGGGCTGAGCCCAATCTGCGCAGGTGGCGGGTTGTTGGGTCTAGACCGAAAATCAACCACCCTGCCCAACTCGTCCCACCATATGGATTGGTTGGAGTCGGCCCGAACGGGTTGGCCCGATCAGAAATTATTATTATTTTTTGACTTTTTCTTTGGTTGTCAAACTTTCTTTTTGTTTGAAAGGGTGTTGACACGTGGCGGGGGCAAGCGGACTGATTGGGCCTGAAAAACAGGTCGGATGGGGTGGGTTTCGTGGTCAAAAGGGTTGGACTGCTCAAACGGGTTCGTTGGGCTGGTGGGCTTTGGGCCAGCCCAGCCCAGCCCTTGCCAAGTCTAGGCCGGACGTTGGGCGGGCTCACCGGGCCCTGCCCAATTTGGACCTCTACCCGTGGTCAAACTATACTTCTGTTGGGATTTGGGTGTTTAAAGACACAACATTGTGCTATGAAAAATAGATTATTCATTAGAAAAATTAGGTTAATCGAATTTTAATTGTAAGACGAAAGTGATATGATCAACTAGCTAGTGATAATTTTAATGTCTAATTATTTTGTTTTTTTGCAGCAATTATCTATTTGACGAGCTCTAACACATCATCAAAGTTGGGGTGATCCCAAATCCCACTCACAACACCCATCCCAAGTCCCCTCCTGTGTTATCTAGTGTGTTTATATAAGTCACCCCTATTCCCTCTTATTCTGATTTATGATTTCTTATTTTACTGTGGAAGATTCTTCTTGATAAGAAACTCAACGAATCCCATGAAAGAGGAGTGGGGGATATAGGTAGACGAATGCCACCTTCAGCTTGTTGGCTGGTTTAAGATAATTGCCACTTAAACACGTTTTATCTCTAACTGGTTTATAATATATGAATGGGAGAGAGAG
>BRYF01000023.1:13322137-13329637 GCA_030159135.1 Actinidia polygama | reverse complement strand
CTTTAGTGTTTTTTTAAAATTAGATAAAAAAAATTATATTTTTGGTCTTCTCTTGTTAAAAGGATTTGAAAAATTATAAAATTTTGATTAAACGGTAAAAAAAATTCACTAGAGGTGAAAACAAATTGAATAACAAAAACTAAAAATCATTAGTCCAAATTGGGCCTCGGTGAATAAATTATCCATACAACAAATTAAGTTCATCAGGCACATGTAGCAACTTGACAATGTCATGTTCGTCCCGAAGAAAAATATAGGAAAAGTATAATTTTAGACTTTTTTTTAGAGTAAATGTTACAATAAATATAATTTAATTATATTACAGATAAAGTTTATAAAATGAAGTATTCTGATCATCATTGATATTCTCCACATTAATTAATATCAACTTATTCAATCACTCTATTTTCATTACATAAATTCATAATTCAAATTATCAATTTGGATTTAAAACTCATACATCACGCGAATATAACATAATTCACTCAATAATTTATAAAATGTCCTTACACTCTAATATTATACAAAATTACAACATAATCCTCAAATATTTTTACCAATTACTGAAATTACTCTTCTCCATACCTTCCCATTTTTGCTTACTTCTTCTCCTAAAGGAGGATTGTTTAGTAATTTAACTAAAAATTGCATTAATTAAAGGGAAATGCTACCGTCACCGAATATTGAACCGAATTTGTTACCAATGCCATCAAAACAACGTCGTTCAACTAAAAACCCCAAATGTTTAAAAAAACAGAACAACGTCATTTTTTTTAATACAATAAAAAATTGAAAAAGTAAAAAAAAACAAATACACTAAAATTCACATTAACTTTGTACAAAAGAAAATTTATTAAAAAAAATCACTAAAAATTAAAACAAACCAACTTACAGTGGAAATAATAAAATCATTCCAAGCATTGGACCAAAACTAACATTTTGACATTTTTCAAATATGAATTGATGAAGGCACTGAGGTGATATTATTTATCCAAATCCTACTCACATGATATTTCCGGAGACAGAAAGATGAACCACGGGACGGTGACGCGATGAAAGAGGCTGATGTGAGAGGGGGTCTCAGTGGGTGCTCAACTGACCAGTCAGAGTACACTTCATAGGGGCATTTTAGTCTTTTTACAAATTAAAAACCATGGGATTGGTATTTTGATTTTGGGTCCCCTGTCGCGATATTACTCTTTCATATTACCCGTGATTTGAAATTCTCCTTGAAACAAGGATGCAACTAAAATACCCACCAAGCTGAATGCCCAATGAATGGCATATATTCCACACCCACCACGAAAAAGCGAACACCCAATAAGAAAACTGAACGCAAAATAGAGAGCGAAACAGGTGGTTTCACTTTCATCCATTGATCAAGCTAAAAACTACTATATTAGGATTGCAATAATTTATACGTTTTCCAGCATTTTGGCCTACCCAGCAACGAAACAAAAGTCCCAAACCCAAATTACACGCAAAACCTGAGACTGGGTTGAGCAAAATTCTAAACAGCTTTCTTGGGAGACTTTGTGGCCTTGGAGGGAGATTTGGGTTCCTTGGTGGATGCCTTTTCTGTCTTCTTGGGCAACAGAACTGGGTTTATATTTGGCAGCACTCCACCGTGTGCAATGGTCACTCCAGCCAACAACTTCCCAAGTTCTTCGTCGTTCCTTATGGCCAACAGAACGTGCCTGGGTATGATTCTGTTCTTCTTGTTGTCTCGGGCTGCATTTCCAGCCAACTCCAGTACCTGCAATCAAACAAACTAACTTAGAGAGAGTAATTTTCCATTTTCTCTTGTAAGGAAGGCTGGAAAAAAAAAAAAAAGAATCGTAGAAGTTTGGTTTCTATGGTAGATAGAGGGGTAGAAATTCCTCGCGTATTATAATGAAAATCTGAAATTCCAAAAATACTGAATCGAGAAAAAACAGACAAATCAATCTGAGTAGTTTCACAGATCTGAAAACTGGGTGCTTATGCATGACAGAGAGAGAGAGAGAGAGAGAGAGAGAGAGAGTTACTTCAGCTGCTAGGTATTCGAGCACGGCAGCCATATAGACCGGAGCTCCGGTCCCGACCCTCTGAGCGTATCGACCCTTTTTCAAGTACCGGCCTATCCTGCCGACCGGGAACTGCAGACCGGCCTTCACAGACCGGGACACAGGCTTCTTCTTCGGACCGCCTCCACGCCTCCCGGCGGCCCCCTTCTTCGGTTTTCCGCCAGTTTCCATCTCGAAATGACGATTCTACCCTCGCGTAAAAGTATGGACGAGAATCAAGAGAGACAGACTCGATCTGATTTGGTATTAATCCGTGAGAGCGCGATGAATATATAGCGGACTTTAAAGGACCGGGTTCGAGTGACAATTGGTGTGGACCGTTGATGCAATTTTAATCGATGGTGGTGGGTGCTTTGTGCCTCGATCCGTGTGGTTGGAAATTGGCCAATGGAAAGCAAGAACAGTTTGAGACTTCCCGTGTAATTTTGAACTATTTCGATACATTTTCCCGCCAACAATTTCACTTGGGAATGTTTTGTTTTTCAAATTTTTTTCAATTGCAAGTATTATTTAGAAGATATTCTAAATGAAAAAAAAATAAAAAACAAATCAATCTGAATGGTTGAATTAAATAATTTTGTCTCTTTTTTTTTAATTCTTCTTCATCAAATTATGAATCCAAAAAAAAACTCACTGAATTTTTTTTTTACTCTGATCAAATTTTTATATCGATGTATTTGAAATATAAGAAATTTGATCAAATGGGAAATGAAAACAAATACTATAGAGAACAAGTCTAGCTTGTTTTTCTAGTGATATCTTTTTATTTGCGATTTTTTTTCAAAATATATCTAAATTTTTTAAATTTCTCTCGTCTTGAGAAATATCATCAAAAATTAAAAAGAATTTTACGAAATATGAAAAAAAACAAAAATCTACATAGATAAATTAACTACCCAAATAGGGTTGTTATCGGTATGGATGCGCTCTATTTCGTACAAGAACTAGTAATTTTGCATGAACTGTGACAGAGAGAAAAGTTCAAGAATCATCGTCTTACCAAATATCTATATCTCTAAGCTTTTGCATGAACAATTTTTGTAATCTTTATATTAGTAAAAATGAACTGTTTTGATATCATAATTTTCTTTATACAAAAAATAATTTTCTAATTCCAATTCAATAAGAAATTATACTAATAACATTTTATCCAACACCCATATCCACAAAGCATTCAAATTGAACAATTTCTGTAATCTTCCCTTATGAACACCAAACAATTCTCGGATTCATAATAACTACTCTTACTACAAAAAAACGATTGTCTAATTCCAATTCAACAATAAATTGATTCTGAATGTCCTCTCTAATGATTCTCGATTCTCACTAAACATTTCAGTTTCAAAATTAAGCATAAAACCAACCACACGGATAAGTAAATTAAGCGATAAAATTAAGCATAAAACCAACCGAGAGGGAGGTAGGTAGAACCGTCCCATCTAGTCGTATAAGTAATGAAGCGATAAATTAAGAGATAAAATTAAGCATAAAATAAGCATAAAGTCATCCAGAAATGGTAAAAAAAAAATCGAATAATTAAAATAACTTCTGTATATAACTCTCAAAAGAAATTACAAGTGTTTGAGAATTAAAAACAAAGAACGAAGAACGAAAATTTAAACTAAAGTTTAAAAGAAAAATAAAACTTTTAGGTTTGAAAGATTTTTGAAAATCTATCTTTTCTAATTTCTATATTTTCTCTCTCTAAAAAAACTTCCATTTCTCTTTGCTGGACCTTTCTATTTATAGAGATTTTGGAGAGTGTGAACCGGAACTTGAAGAATTCAACAAAGGCTGTTGCCCACTATTCTGAACCGCCGCTACTTTGGTCCTACCGGTAGTGGATTTTTCACTACCAGTAGTAGTTTTTTTTTATGAATCGGTCGGACTTCTGGCTGGACCGATCCAGCTATGGACAATGGGCTTTTCTTTTACTCTTTTTGTCTAAAATTTCATATAAAACCTGTTTGCTCAAAGCAACAGTTAATTTAAATAATTAAAATACAAAAAATATTAAAATGCAAGAAAATATGACTAATAATATACAATATTCTGTATCAATCACATAGGTAGGTGATGCCTAGTAGGGCTGATACTAGTGCATCATGTGAAACAAAATAAGGACTCTTCTTACCTCCTACAAGCCGTATGATGGAAAAGACTCTCTGAATGGAGTAAAATAACTGGGAATGTCAATCTCTTTCTTAAAGATTCAGCCACGTCGATGTTAGTTGATGGTGTGGTGAAAACAGTTCAAGATGCCGAATTCCAAAAACTAATAAGAGGTTTCCTGCCTTGCTTTGATCCGTCTTAGGCAGAGTGGCAGCCTCAATTTGAGCAGAAGTGCGAGGTGCCCTAAAACTCGAGATCACATATGGATTTGAGTACCATTCTGATCACCTTTTCATGCCCCTTTTCTATGGGTAAATATTAAATGTTTTCGTGTATACCCACATTGTAAAAATTTGTATTTATTTAATATATGAGCTTATACCATCCATTCACGTACATTGTTTGAAAAATTGACGCAAAAGAATCATGTTTCCAAGGATTTTAAGTCTTTAAGGGGTCGTTTGGCTGTCGAATAGCATCGGGGTGATAAGTTTTAGAGGGAGGATAACTTTTAATTTTGTTAAAAAACTTTTTAGAATGGGTGGATAAGGGTGGGGGATAAGGAAGGAAAATATAAAATATCTAGATATAAAAAATATATATATACATATATAAATATCTAATATAAAGATGTTCATACATATAATATATATACAGGAAAGAGAAAGACATTTTCTGGGCATTTTCGGTCTCTTGCCCGACCGATCGGGGCACGAGAAATCTGCTATTCGCCCGGATAACTTTTTGGGAGGATGAGGGACACCCAAAATTTATCCGCCTCTATCCGCCCACTGGTGGGAAAGTTATCCGTGGAAAAAAGTTATTCAGAACGTTTTAAACCATCTAAATGCCGAATAAAGGGAGAAAGAAGGGGAGAAAAGTTATCCCCCTAGCCTATCCTCCAACCAAACAGCCTCTAATATGAATAAAAAGGTTAAGTGAGCGGGAATGTGATGTGCAACTTTTATAATCTATGTTTGAGGTTATCGGGTTAAACTTGTTTATTAGTTTGGCAAAATCAAGCACACACAATGTCAAATTACGCAATGTGTTGAGTGAAGTCCCACATCGCCTGAGAGACTCCTATCTGCGTCTGTTTATAAGGTGGAAAGTTCCCTCCCCTTGTAACTTGAGTTTTGAGGGTGAGTTCTACTCTCCCTTCTCTAACATGGTATCAGAGCCTGATGTCTGTTCTGATGTGTAGACCCCTCAGCTTACGCTTTTTTCTCACAATCTGTATCACGCTCTGCGTGAGGGGGAGTGTGGAGTGAAGTCCCACATCGTCTGAGAGACTCCTATCTGCGTCTGTTTATAATGCGAGAAGTTCCCTCCCCTTGTAACTCAAGTTTTGAGGGTGAGTTCTACTCTCCTTCTCTAACACAATGTTTGCCTGGTCAAATCCTCTACGACACAATTGATGTCCACCCCTAGGAGGGGTGGTATGGATGTAGTAATGGTGGTGGAATGGTGGTAGTGATAGAAATGTTGGTATTAAGGGAGGTAAGGGGGTGGTAGAGGTTTGTAATGGATTGGAGGGGTAATAGTTGAAAGATTGTGGTGGCGTGGTGGGAGGTGGATGGTTGTTGTTACGATGACGGCGTGGCAATAGTGGTATTAGTAGTCTTGGAGACAACGTGTGAATGATGATGACGAGTTTTGTGGTAATAGTGATGGAGTTGTAACGGGATGCTATATTAACACATAGTTACAAATTTCACCCAATATTTTAAGTAAGAATTAAGCTACTTATTTATTTTTTTAAAAAAATAAATAAATGTAAAACGTAAATTGTGGTTGTCAAATAAATTCATTTTATTTTCTCTAAAAGCATTTCTTTTAAGAGTTAAAATTTGGTTATCAAATATGTAAATGTAGTTATCGTAGTGTGGTCTTCATTTTTCGTTTTCAATAAGTATTTTATCTGTCTCATTTGTTTGTCAATTTTAATAGTTTCAAAATTTTAATAGATAATTTTTAAAAAAATTAAAATGTATTATATTTTAATTTCGCAAAATAAACAAGAACACCTAAAATTGACATTCAGTCCAAAAATGACACAATAGGGAATACTCCAAAAATTTACCAATTGCTTTTTCGCGCGATTTTGTGATTTTAAATCGCAATGAGTCATCGATCGCGTCCCAGATATCCTGCCCAATCAAACAAAGCCACGTCACTTCCAAAAACTGCGTTGTAAACCGTCCATCCTTATTTTCAAAACAACTAATAAACGGCTCAGGTTTTGCCAGGTCATCAGTCCCCGTCTATCGGTATCTTCCAATCAAAACTAATCACAAGCACCTTTATATACGAAACACGCTACATCAAATCCTTCTCATCTCGCAACCAACGCCTTTGGTTTAATTCTTCTCTCTCTCTCTCTCTCTCTCTCTCTCTCTCTCAACCTTTTCGCTCTCTATTCCCGTGAAATTCTCGATGGCGCCCAAGGCTGAGAAGAAGCCCGCCGAGAAGAAGCCAGCGGAGGAGAAAAAGTCCACGGTGGCGGAGAAGGCTCCGGCGGAGAAGAAGCCAAAGGCGGGGAAGAAGCTGCCTAAGGAGGGCGGCGCCGCGGCGGCCGGCGACAAGAAAAAGAAGAGGACAAAGAAGAGCGTGGAGACGTACAAGATCTACATCTTCAAGGTGCTGAAACAGGTCCACCCGGACATTGGGATCTCGAGCAAGGCCATGGGCATCATGAACAGCTTCATCAACGACATTTTCGAGAAGCTCGCCCAGGAGTCCTCGAGGCTCGCTAGGTACAACAAGAAGCCTACAATCACGTCTCGGGAGATCCAGACTGCAGTGAGGCTTGTGTTGCCTGGTGAATTGGCGAAGCACGCCGTGTCGGAGGGTACCAAGGCCGTGACCAAGTTTACTAGCTCTTAGGGTCAGGGTTTTAATTTTACATTTTGATGTTGCTATGTTTTCCCCTCTTTTGTGGTCGCATTTGGTGGATATCAAATTTCGTGTATGTAGTTGTGCTTCATTGAGAAATGAATATGCTTTTGCTCATCAATCTGCTGGTATTCTGTTTTTTGTTTTCAATGTATGTGTATTGAACTTGATTTGCCAATTTGAAGTCCAGAGCAACTTTTTTGAGCGTGATGGATCTGTAGATTGTTAATGTTGACGTAGTTTACTAGTTCTTGAATTTGGTCTCGGGACAGGTTCTAGCGTTTTGGGAAATTTGTGGCTGGTGCTAGGATTACACTTCACTTTTCACTATGTGTTTGTTGTTTTCCCTTTTGCATTTGAAGTAGATTGATACTCATAGTCTCATATATTGTGTGTAAGTACTTGTGCTTCATTGAGGTTTGAAATG
>BRYF01000023.1:13287137-13292137 GCA_030159135.1 Actinidia polygama | reverse complement strand
CATCCCTCTCACTGTACAAAAAGTTATTAAAAAATATCACATCTTGATTACTTATTAAAAAAAGTTAATCAAATTCCAGAACATTCAAATAGGATTGGGATCTAAGTCACAAAATTTTAGAGCGGGAACATCGATTGTTAAAATTACATCAAGGCGAGTGTGTTTTCAAAACACGTTCACAAGCATATAAAAACAGTATATAAAAAATATAGTACTATTTTTCTTCAAGAATAGATAGAGTATAATTTGTTTTTTTAATTCATATTAGAAGAAAATGTACTGTTTGTTGTGGTAGAAAATTGGGAGAGCAATTCAACAGTCAATATTGCTATGAGACTTCGGTCCTGGATCTCGGTATGATTCGGGCGACCTGCACAACAATAAATGAACGTAATCGGCCGGGGTAAGGCCGCTCAAAACTCCTCCAACGTGCGAATAAGACTAAGGCGAATATAGGCTAAGCAATGATGAAGCACAACAGTGTGTATTAATCATTAAATCGTACCTTATAATGATGGGGAAACGACCTTTATATAAATGGAGAATGGAGAGATGTGTAAGAAAACTGCGCCCTATTCAAAAGAGACCACGTGGGTGAGAGCATTAATGGCGAAATAACGTATTTCGACGGGAAGAGCAACTCAGCGGCGGGAATGGCGATTTTCATTTCGGAAGTTGAAACGTTGTGAGATCTTCATCGTTGATGGGAGTAGATCACGACCCTTGGAGGTCCTATAAATAGAGGAACCCCACATCCATTTACGTTCTTCGTTCTCGCTATCGAACTGCTGCTTCTGCTCCGACGTACACCTCGCCCTAGAACTGCTCGCCACTTTTATTTTCTTAGTAAGCATTCAATACTGCTCTTTGCCTTTAATTTTGTAGTCCCTAGTGCATGTCGAGTAGGATTGACTTAGCAAATGGAACTTCCGAAAACTCTTTGCCTTCCTAGATATTCGACCATTTAGGAGAAAAATCCTATATGACTGATGATGTAAACCAGTCCCCTTCCTCTCCCTTGAAGATTCCCCTTGCGGCAACTCATCCGTAGGGAAGCACCTGAGATGGATCTCTCATCTCTTACGAAAGAGGTCAATATCATGACCCAAGGCGACCTAGATAAGCTTAGGAAAAAGTACTCTTTTCCCTCTAGGGTCCAAACCAGGATTCTCGGAGGGGGCGAGACGATATTGTCCACCTGCCTAAGCGAGGTAGCTTTTTATGAAGTTGCCTTTCCAGCTGGTTTAAGGTTCATAATTCACCCTATTATTAGGAGAATTTTGAACCATTATAAAATATGTCATTCCCACCTTTTCCCCAATGCATGGCGATGCGTCGTTTGCTCATTAGTGATATGGCGATGCTTCAAACTCTATATGTCCTGCGACGAGTTTCAGTGTATATACTCCCTCAGCCCGTTGCCAGATTTGGGGTGGTTTTACATCAAAGCGAGGCTCGACAAAAAATTGCTCAGAGGGTCATCGAGCAACATGAAAGGGTGGAAGAAGAGGTTCTTCTTCGCCTCAGGAGACGAATGAGAGTTTTTTTTGAGCGTGCCTTCGGGCATAGGAATCACGCGGGTCCCCAGATCTTGGGGTGTGCCAAGTATGTCCCTACCCTTTGCCTTATTTTACTTTTGAGGTCTTTCATTTTGCCTTTTTGATATTAATGATTGTTTCAGAGAAATGCTGCAACAAGCTGCCCATCTTGTCCAAGATCGAGGCTAAGAGGACAACGGAGGTGCTAAGGAAGATAGAGCCGGGAAGTTATTTCGAAGTGTTGAAGGTCCTATCTTCCAAGATTTTCCAAAAGTATTTCGCCCATGGTTGCATGGAGATATCGTCCAATGGCGGGGAGAATACTAAGTCTGAGGGAGGCAGAAATACTATTTCGGGCGATGAGGGTAAGTCTAGTCCCTTCCTAGGCGACTTTCAGCGCGAGAGTCTTTCCCGAGGTGACTTAGTAGAATGGTTAGGAGTTATTAGGGGGAATATAGGGAGAATAGCTAGGAAGGCCTTCCCTGACGTCCCCGATCGGACTTTGCTTAGGTGGTTGGGGGAAAAAGTTAAAGACCACCTTTTGGATTTACCAAGGGACCCCTTATTGGGTAGTTCGAGAATCAGCTCGGACTCTAAGTCAGAGTCTGGATCAGACTCAGGGCTGCCCACAAACTTAGATCAGATGATATTTTTTTTAACCTTTTCAAGTATTTTACCTCATTCGTTGTCTAATGTCTGTTTGCATTTTGCAGTTATGTCATCTCGGATCAGTGTGGCCACGCTCACCAAGAAGGCTGGGAAGAAGAAGGCAGCCACCAAAGATGCGAGCTCGGGGGCGACGACAACCCTGTCTCTAAAGGGGATAGTTATTCAAGAGAAGCGGCCTCGGGATGACCATAACTCATCGCCTAGTAAGAACGTCGACGTCGACGATTCCAAGGGCAAGGACGCCATGCTGCCACCTCTACCCAAGAAGGCCAAGTCCAGCAGAGGGGCGAGCACCATGGCTCGGCGACCGTTGGCGACAGGGGAGAGTCTATCCACCTTGCTAGGTTGAAGTTTGGGTCTCGGGGCTTCGATTATGTCGAGTGGCCCTGCGGCACGAAAGATATTGAACGGAATGATCCTTCCTGCCAATAAGGAGAAGGTAGATCAGTTCAGTACAGACGAATTGGTCACCAAGTCTTTCCATGCCCTTGGTTAGGTACTTGTGGTTTATGTTTTGCTTCATATTTTCAGTTAATTCTTGTTTTTGGCACTTACATAGGCTTTTTTGTAGTAGGTAGTCATGTTGGTTTCTGCCCTCACCCTCTGGAGCCAAGATCACCAGAATAATTACCACTTCCAGCTCGCCCGGGCAGACTCAGCCGGGCTCGAAATGGTTAAAGCTCAAAATCGAGCTTTCAAGGCGGAGAACCAAGTGGCCGATCTAGGCGAAAAGGCGATGAAGACCGAAATCAAGCTAAAGGATAAATATGAAGCCGTGGCGCGGTTGGAGGTCGAGGTGGCGGAGCTTACTGGCAAATTGACTCGAGCCAAGAAGCTAGCCATTGACGAGTTCAGATCTTCAAACGATTTCAAGGACGCGGTTACAGATTCTGCGGCCACGTATTTCGGCGAAAGTTTTGAATTCTGCAAGAGGCAGCTTGCTCACCATAACCCTGACCTCGGCATCAACTTGGCAAGCATGGAGATGGATACCAACTTGGCGAAGGAGGAGGAAGCGGTTAAGGCTGGCTAGAAAGGAGAGGAGAATGAGGGCGATGTTAGCCCTACTCCTTGATGTTTTATAAATTTTTATTTATCTATTTTTGTTTTATTGGCGAGGTGTAACATTTTCTTCAAATGAATGAAAAATTACTCTTGTTCAGTCTTCCTTATGTATTCATATCTTCGCATTTGAATGGTATGGCAATATCACGAAATAACGAATATGATTCAAGAAATCGGCGAAATGAACTTAGCTAATCTTTTTGGCGAATAAAAGTACTTGGTGAATATGTTTTTCCATTTACCTTTATAAAAACAAATTTCAACCTTATTTATGGCGATAATCTGTTTGGCGATATTTGTAATGGCGATCAAGACACGTTTTAATGAATGAATGGGTGCATCTTGATATAGGCAACACCCTCCGTGGCTATCAAGGCGCCTTATCATAGTTTATGGAGATTAGAGCGACTTCTTCAAGGGGTTTAGTATTTTCGGGTTCTCGGGGGTCCACCAAGATAACCTGTTCCACCTCGTCCCTAAAGGATTCCATCTCGGCATCGGCGGTCTGTAATTGCTATTGGACATTCGGGGCTGGGGGTTTCAGCCTTCATGGCCGAAATGGAACACTGTCTCACCACTTTTTCATCGCCGCCCACCCTGTTAAAGTGGGAAACGTCATTTTCAGGTGGTAGGTTGAGGTGATTGCCATGGTCCCTCCTAAAGTAGGGCGACCTAAAATTGCGTTATAGGGTGAAAGGCAATCCACCACGATGAAGTCCTGTCAAACGGTGGTCTAGTGTGGCTCCGTCCCTAAGGTCACTGGTAACTTGATCCATCCCAATGGATGTGTTATATTTCCTCCGAAGTCTACCAGAAGAGTATGGAAGGGGTGTAATTTATCCAGGCCGATCTTTATTTTTTTGAACGCCGAGATGAACAAGATATCCGCTGAACTCCTGTTGTCAACTAAAATCCTTTGAACCTTGATGTTGGTGATGACGGCCGATACAACCAAGGCATTGTCGCGAGGGAGGTGTAGACCCCTCGGATCATTGTTGTTGAAGGTGATAGGCGGGTGAACCTCAACAATTGGCGAGGAGAGGTTATAAACTTCTTCCTCAGCTCGCCCACTAGCGTTCCTGGCATGCCTTTTCCTGGATGATCTTGAACATCAGCTCAATTTTGACAACCTTAGAGATCGATTTAGCTAATTCTCATTAGAAACAAAGTTGTATCTCTTGAAGTTTTTTTTCCAAAGCTTCAAATATTAGATCAATCGGACATTGGAGTAAAATGTTATGGCCAAAATACCAAGGCATATTATTTATTAATTTGCCTTAACGTTCGAACGCTGATTCCTTTCCATTTTGGCGTTCGAACTCTCAGTGTAATTTTAGATTTCTTTGACTTTTTTTCTCCTTTTTTTAGTCTATTTTGAAACTCTCTTAGAGTCCATATCTCACAACGCTCGTTAGATATGAATTTGTTCAACTTCGTGAAATCTTTCCAAAGACGCATTTTTCATTCTATTCTGGGCAACGTGTGAAAACTTCCATAACTTTCGAGACAAATACCGGCAACAATTTTTGATATGCGTGCACATACTCCGTCTTACTTTCACAACTCTAAATTCTCCTTTTTGTCATCATTTACCTGTAATGAACTCGAACACGATTTTTAGTACAAAATATGATAAAAATACCTAATTAACCTAATCTAGAGCTAACTCAAGTCAATTTAGCGGCGCTTAGACTGCAATTAGGCAGTCTAATCAGTAGCTTGAACCTG
>BRYF01000023.1:13274637-13277137 GCA_030159135.1 Actinidia polygama | reverse complement strand
GATTGAATGGCTCTATTCTTTTCTAATATGGTATCGGTGAGTGCCTACAATATGGTTAAGTTTTTGCTCGAGTCGGCTTTCCTGTTGGCCGTCCATCCGGGTTAAACAATCGGAGAGAAGTGGTAAGGCAACTCCTCTTGTAACCAATTAAATTTAGTTTGGATGCATCAATTCCCATAAGCAGCTTAAATGAGTTGAACCACCTTACAAATGATCGAAAACAAAACCCTTTGGCCTTTTGATTTTGAAATCTACAAAGCCCAAGTCCATCTTGGATTAGGCTTCTGATTCTGAAATCTATAACATTGGTTTTTTAGATGAACTCAAACTTCACAAGCAAAATTACTTTTAGAGAAATAAATAAAAAATCAGTCTTACTTTACGAGGGCAAAAGAGTAATTGGGTATAAAAAGAAAAAAAAAGTATCCTTGTTTTAGACCAAATAGGAAAGTATATGCTTTTTTTGTGTTCCATTCTAGACTAAAGTAATAATAAAGGTTAGAAGTTGATAAATGGAGCGTAAAGGAGTTAGTGTGTGCTTGTACCGATAGGATTGCAACGAATCTGTAAGGATGCAGAAAAGTTTGAAAAGATAAATCTCTCTCTCTCTCTCTCTCTCTCTCTCTCTCTCCAATCCAATCCAATCCAATCCAATCCAATCCATTTCCAAAAAGAAAACAATACTTACCCGTGAAGTACTTGCTAAAAGCCAAAGCGTTGGTTCGCGTGGATCTCTCACTGAGCCCATAGTCTAAATATTAACATAAATGTTGACGCGATAAGTAATTCAAGATTTGAGTAAATCATATTTAATGTTTGGAATAAGGGTTTAAACATGTTGAGTTCAGTCTAACATCTTTGGGTCAATATTTAATTGGCTAACATAGTGTGATTATGTAAAAGTAGAACTCTCCTATTAATTAGAACTATTGAAATGATTAGTTTTGAGGTAGAATATGTTTTTCTAGCTAGAATAGTATAACAATTAAGTAACATATTAAAAGTTTACTACCTACTTTCAGTGAGAGGGATGTGACTGAAAAGACAGGTTAGAGAGAGAGAGTGGAGTGTGATTCCTCTCTTTATATTTATTTTCTAACTCTTTGTGAACGTAGGCATCATTGACCGAATCACATAAATATTGTGTGTAATCTTTATTGTCTTGTGTGTGTAGTTGATCGGGTAATATGAGTTTTTACCACCACAAATCTTCATTGTTGTTCATGTCCATCAAATCTGTGAGTTAGAATTAGAAACAATGAGAGTTTGTCGGTTTGGCTAATGCGGTACTAACACTATTGATACATATTTTATTTTGAGAGGTGACGTTGTGAGAACGGGTAAAGGACGAATCAATTATAAGGATATCGTGCGAAACGAGACTCAACAATTTCTATTTTAATTACCACTCACATTATTGCAATTTTACCCCTTAAGTTCAAGCATAAACTCTTTTATATATAGTTTGAGAATTGACATTAAAAGCTGCTACATCTACAAAGCAGCACGACTTCCTGCTGTCCTTACTGCAGAAAATCTTCATCCGTCTAGAAATCAAGGTTATTCGGTTTATTTGTGTCAATCGGATTAATCGGCAATTAAAAAAAAAGAATATAAATTGGCACTGTGGGTCTGATTCACGGACCAAAAGGGTATTGGGCTTTAACCCCAAAATCAGAATTGGGTTAAATACCCGGTCCCATCGAAATTCGGTATATGACATACGGCATTCGAATAATTTATTTGGAATATTCTAAATAAACTCAACCCTTTTGGAATTCAATTATATTGGGCCAAGCCCAAGCCCAAAGCGTGCAATGCATATCAAATTAAATCCAAACCTCTAAGAGGGGGGTTTGACAACTCATAAACTAGTCTCACATAAGCTTAAATAGCTCAAATGGACCACAACAACTGCAACAACAAGCATACGCCATGTATGGGCTGGATACTCGTTTTTAGGCCCCAAATGGGTCCAATCAACTTCCAAAGCCCTAAGAACTCAAGCCCAGGCCCAAAGCTCTGCCGAGCATTCAATGCTAGCTCAATATTGCAGCCTAAGCCTCCTTTGGAGGCTCAAAAGCGTAAATATAAAAATACATCGACAACCACCCAGTTTTGGGCTATTTCAGACAATTAAACAGGAAAAAGTTTCATATGTGAGACCAACATACCTCCCACATGCTACGGAACAAATCCCAACTCCATTGGGTTCCATTTATAGGCCCCAACAAACAAAAAAAAAACATTTTGGACAAAATCGACACTTTTGGGCTACTGGCCCAGTATGTACAATGCAACACCATTCAGGCCCAAAAGCAACTTCAACATGTCCGTAAAAATATGGAGAACAAAGCCCAGGATTGGCCCAATCCAACTTTCATGCCCTCATGGGCATTTAGCCCAGTTTTTGCAATTTTATCTTATTTTTGGAGATAAATCAGGTCCAATTACAGTTTTATCGACTAAACAGCCCACTTCCCTGGAATTACCTTAGGGG
>BRYF01000023.1:13157137-13159637 GCA_030159135.1 Actinidia polygama | reverse complement strand
CGCAGTCGGCCCAGCCACGCTCCTAGAACCTGGCTGACAACAGTCATGTCAATGTCTTATCCCGGGCAGGGGGGATGTTAGAAGAAATTTCGCCGTGCAAGTTACTTTCGGTCTCCTGATATATTTTGGGATCGCTGTCAACCGTTGCCCATCGTCTAAACTCCGATGCGGTTACTCTGTTGAGCTTACTAAATAGCGACAGCCCGAGAGTAATAATGATATTAGCTCGGACAGTGTCTGCGTTCGGTGGTGTCTCGACCAAACTCCAGTGCAGGAGGCCATTGAACTTGCTTCATAGTGATTGCTCGATTGCAATGTTCGCCCTAGCAAGGCCAGAATTCATAGTTATATAATTTATCCCCTTATACTTACCTGTGTTGCTTGGGATGATACTTTTTATTTTATTTTATGGAATGGTGTTTGTGTGTGTTTTAGAATAAGAGGAAAAATAATTTGGGTTGGAGTAAGTCCATATTTCAAAATCATTTGTATTTATGTTGGCCCATATAGAAACATAAGAGAAAGAGTTTTTCACTTTATAAGTTGTACTTATCTTATGTTAGGTTGGTTCTGATGGGAAATACGAAGGTTCCTTGCACTTGGGGTAGCACCAGAAACCCAACCATTTCTAAATTAAGGCACTGTTTGGCTTAACTTTTTTTTTTTGAAATTTTAGTTACTTTTGTTTTTAATTTTTTTCTCTGTTCAGTGAACTTTTTAAACCGTTTGATGAATTTTATAATTTTTCTATTTTTTTCAGACAAAAAGAATATAAAAAATATAAAAAAATTCATGTAATTTGAAAAAAAATATTTAAAAAAAAATTACTCAACAAATCAGATTTTTTCTTTTGTCTTGAATAGATTTTTTTTTAAATTTAAATAAAATTTAAATATTTTTAAAGTACTGTCTTTCAGATGAACCGAAAATTCCTTAAGAGCATCTTCAATAGGATAAGCTAAAGTACGGGTTGGTTGGTAAAAAGTGAAACCTAATGTTAGCTAAAGTGTGTACTTACCAAAAACTATATCTATAATTTAAATGTATGTGATTGTAATATGTGCTTTTAAGGGTTATTAACCTAATGTTTTATTTTTTTATTTTTTGGGTCGGGTGCTGAAGCCGAATATTTATTGGGCGGATCACTTTCAAGCTTCATGGGCGGTCTTTCGGGCGGAGATTCGAGTTTGGAACGCCTAGGCCCAAGTCCAACCCATAACAATTGGGCTGGCTTAGTTGGGCTGCAGATGGGTTTCGGCCCGTGAATTTTTTTACCCCACTAACCATATGGTCCCCTTAATCTGATTTTTTCCACCATTCTAGTTTTGTGTAGTCATTAAGAAATTGTGCTAAAAAGTTAGTGGACATGCCTTCTAGGTTTGGACAAATTGTACATAATATTTAAGCTTTGGAATGTGAATGTGTCATAATTGATGTTTGAGTCAACAACTTAATGCTACATAATTGAATGATTTGCTACATACCCACCAAGGAGAGACCACTGAAAGGTCTCCATAGGTCACTCCTAGAGTTAGGCCTTTTTGCAACCAAAATTGTTCTATTTTGTTTTATTTTTCTCATTCTTACATTTAATCTAGTAGCTTGGTTATTAGGAAAAACAATAAAAAAGTAGATATTAAGTGAGGGTTGTTTGATAACTCAATTTAACATTTAAAGCTAAATTTATTAAGTTTATTTGATAACAACATTGTGTATAACTTAATATTTTAAGTACATCTTAAAATTTTAAAAAATTAAGTAGCAAGAAAGTTATTTAATTATGACTAATGAGTACAAATATAACTCCACCACCACCACCATCACCATCACCATTACCACCACACCATCACCGCCTCCTCCACTAACACCATTGTAATACCTCAACCCGTAAATTAATTTTTATTTTATTATAGTAAGGGTAAATATGTAAACACACCGGTAGCAATTTTAAATTTTTTGAGATTTTTACAATAACAAAGATAATAAGATTTTTGATAAAATATGAATATATATCCCAAATTAGAACATGTGTCGAGCAATTAGAGCTCGACTATGTGAAGCATGGTTGGGAAGACTTACTACTATGAGTCATTAATGACTTGGTGACTCATAGCCATAAGTCACTAGGTGACTGAACCCATGGCCACCCCAACAATACACACACTCTCAAAATTTGTTCGTAAAAAATTGTTGGGAACTTACACGCAAAAAGGAGAGGAAGAAAGAAAAAGAAAAGAAAAAGAGAGAAAGGAGAGAGGAGAGAGGAGAGAGGAGAGAGGAGAAAGCTTAGTAGAGAAAGAGGATAGGAGAGAAAGGGCAATGATATCACTTGGGTTTTCTCCAACTCAGGTAAAATTGTATTTCCTTCCTATTATTTTATAATTTTTTTTTACTAAATAGAGTGATGAACACTTGGAATAAGAGCATTAATCCTATTATGGTTAAAGTTTGTTAATACGTCGAGAATATGTCACGTATACGCCGTTGTAAGATCGACATC
>BRYF01000023.1:13129637-13132137 GCA_030159135.1 Actinidia polygama | reverse complement strand
TAAATATGGCGAAGTTCTCAGAGAATTGTATTGTGTATATTGAGCGTGTACCTTTCCATAATGGCCGTGAGCGTGTACCTTTTCATTCTCCATCTATATAAAGGCCGCTTCCCCATTATGCAAAGGTACGCGCTCAATATACACAATACAATTCTCTGAGAACTTCGCCATATTTATTATCTTGTGATCGTTTTGGTCTGATTTTCACGCCAGAAGAGTTTTGAGCGGCCTCGCCCCGGTCGCTTACTTTTGTCTACCTGCACAGGTCGCCCGAGTTATCGCCGAGGTCTAGTGCCGAGGTGACGAAGAGAAATATTGATTGTTGGTTGCTCGCCCCAATTTTCTACCACAACAATAAGCGTTCATGGCGAACATTGCATGGGACTGGATGGTGTTGGGTTCGTCATGACCCACAGTGTTGTATCGTAGTGCAATTCACACCCGACTCTCATCGAAAAGTATGTTAATGTCGCTTAATAAAGTTTTTTTAACTTTCATTTTATAATTGATGTAAAATAATTTATTGTTTCAAATAAAAAATATGTTAATAATATCTTTATATGATATACCTTAGCTATTCCTCTATAATAAAAGAATAAAAAAATTTTAAAAAAATTAATCCTATAAAATTATGTTTGCATTGACGGATATATACTAGTACTATTGGTGGCACTTGTACAAGGAAGGTGTATGGGCCCCACTCATAATAAGTGGGGTCTACATATTCTGTAAAGCAAATAGTTAGCTAATTACATGTCAAATTTCCATTGGTTACAGGTCCACACCACAGCAATTCACCAGCTAGTTACACTATACCTTTGCATTCCGCAAAATACCCACGTTGTAAACCGGCGACAAATCGGGTCAGAACAACCCGAAGTTCCGCTCTGATACCGACAACTCATTGAACAAAGAGAAAATATGTCTCGAAAGTCCGATTAGGGATCAATAGCGTGCCTTTGCCGGAGCTTACATGCCTAATAAGATTCACATTATGCTACCCCGCATTGTCCACTCTAACAACCAGTGGCGGAGCTATACAGGGGCAAGTATAGTCAATTGACCACTTAAAAAAATTATACTATTTTTTAAATACAATTTTGATCCTACAAAAATTAATAATTTGTCCTAAATTTTATAATTTTAACTTCATTGAACATAAACTCTGACTCTTTTAACTCCACTGAATATAAATTCTTTCTCTTTTGACCCCACTGAATATTCATTCTGGCTCCACCCTTGCTAACATGTCTAACCCAAGTAGCCCGATTATACGATCAATTTGGGTTGACAAAGAAATTGAAGAAGGAATAGCCAAAGCTAGAGAGAGAGGAAGAAAAAAGTAATTTGCTCAATATATATTTTCATTCATTCCTTCTGCCATATATATATAGGCCATTACAAAAATAATAAAAACGTGCACATGCATACAAAGTTATAATGAAAAAGTGGGTGAGTGCATGTGGGTGAGTGTAGGGGAAACATGGGTGTTTGAGTGCATGAGAAACATAGGAAGTGCA
This sequence comes from Actinidia polygama, assembly GCA_030159135.1. Lineage (NCBI taxonomy): Eukaryota > Viridiplantae > Streptophyta > Magnoliopsida > Ericales > Actinidiaceae > Actinidia > Actinidia polygama. The sequence continues at coordinate 13,130,617 of BRYF01000023.1, read as the reverse complement.
GGATGTAGGTGCAAGATGTGGCCGCATCATTCCCTCCCGCTGGAAAGAGTCTTGTCCTCAAGGATAAAATTTGGGTCAAGTTCGGGTGGTGGAAGCTCGGTATAGGGTTCAACATGTGGTTTGAGGAGCGGGTAATCTTCAATCATGAATAACTGGGGGTTGTTGCAGTGGTGACCTGGTCTGTACTTTTCATCGCCATAAAAACAAAGACCATTTTCTTGCTAGTTGCGCGCTTCTTGGTCTATGATCCGTTTAAATGGAGGAGGGAAGGTTTCGGCTACGGGAGTATTTTTGAGATGGAGCGGTGGTCCGAGGAGACCGGCAGTAGGGGTAGGCTTCTTTTGGAGGCTGTTGCGTTCCTCGACTAGTCGAGTGACGTCGATGGCTTCAGATAAGGTGTGTGGGTTCTTTAGCTTCACATCCAAATGCACCTCATCTTTGAGCCCCACAATGAAGATACTAATAAGGTGGTTATCCAGCAAGGCATCAATGAGTTGGGAAAGTTTCTCGAATTTCTCTTGTAAGCACTCACGGTGGTGGCGTGCTTGAGACTGGTAAGAGCTTTAGACGGGTTCTCGTATTCGATGGGTCCAAAACGACGGAGTAATGCCATGGTGAACTCGGTCCAATTGACGGGACCCTTGAATTTGGCTAACCAGTGGTGCCATTGGAGGCCAATTCCTTCAAGGTGGAACAAAACAAGCTGGACTCGTTGAGCAGGGACAATACCTTAGAATTCAAAGTATTATTCAGCTCGGTAAATCCATCCGGTGGGGTCTTCGCCGGTGAATTTAGAGAAATGGAGTTTAAAGGTAGAATTAGAGCTAAGAGGTTGAGGGTAGTGTTTGGTGGATTGGAAGGCGTCACCGGCCGCAAAGGGGTTGACGTTTCCAGTAGCGGGAACGTTGGTTTGGGCCTTGAGAGCTTTAGGTCGGTAAGGATAATTTGGAGGGTGGCATGAATTTGGTCGAAGCTGGACT
>BRYF01000023.1:13117137-13122137 GCA_030159135.1 Actinidia polygama | reverse complement strand
CCATTCTCGATGAAGTCTCTGACCAAACTCCCCAAATCATGCTCGCTTTCGTGACTAAATCCACCCAACTGACCTCTACCGCAACCACCAAGCCTTCCCATCCAACCACTAGACAGCGATTCTCTTCCTCCACCGTGAACGGCCAACGGAGCAAGGTGCTGCAGACCCATCCCCGCCTCAGAACTCTCGAAATTCAACGCCGCCAAATCAAATATTGGTCTCCGAGAAGCAAATTGAAGGCTCTCGTAGTTGAATTTGGAGTTTGAAACGCCTCAAAGCTTCAATTTCGTGAGCGGGAATTGAAAGGGATTATTGCCTATTAGTTTTTGATCATTTATTATGGTTTACGAGGTGGGGTTCTACGGTTTGCACAAAAGACCCGAAAGAATTGAGAATTGTGCCAACCCAATTGAATTGATTTCATTAGGATTAATTCGGTTCTTTTTGATTTTTTTGGACGATAAGTTCAATTCTAGGTCAAAAAATAAAAAATCGATCAACATCAATTCAATTCTGGAACTGTTATAGAACCGAATCAAACTAACCCGACCCAGCACATGCCCAACCCTAGGTTCTAAAATGAGAGAGAGAGAGAGAGAGAGAGAGAGAGGGGTGGGGGGTGAGGGGCGGCAAGAGGCAGACTAATAAAATTTTAATGTAGCTTCCTATGAAAGAAAGGACATTTTGAATGTAACTAAAATGACAAATACACCCTTCGTATAATTAACTATTGATTTTTGGTAAGAATTATTATTGATTGCTAAAATTAACTAGCATAATATATGTTAATTTAAATTCAATCAGTATATTATCAATTTTATTGGGAAAGTTTCCATTATAAGAACCCATTTTAGTATTATATGAATATACTTTGCATTTGTGAAATATAATTAATTTATTTTACAGTGTTATAAAATTGATAGCGAATGGAGATATGAGAGAGCTCTCCGAGCAAAAGTTTACTTTTCATAAGAAAATTTTTAAAATAAAATGAGTTAATTTTTTCCCTCTTTTCAGGAAAAAAAAAAGTTAAAAAATCTAATGGGTGAGACCCCATGTTGAAGTTTATATGTTTGCTTTGGATTTTGAATTTTTTTATCGTTTAATTAAAATTTTATATTTTTGAATGCTTTTGATGAGAGGGTTCGAAAATATATAATTTTTTACCTAATTTGAAAAAAAAAGTTGAAGGTCGAATTAAATCATTTTTTTAAAATGAGTGAATTTTAGTACCAAGGGTAGATTTGTCATTTCAACTAAATAACAATAGAAAAGGTAACGGCCCGTGCCCGAGAAAAAGGTTGACAAAGCAACGCGGCGGCTTCACCTCCGTTACGCGGGGACAGACTGTAACGCTAGAATATTCCAGCCGCCTATACATTCAGCGGGACCCACTCGTCATCCCACTAACGGGTAGATCATGAAATCGCATCTCTTCATTAATCTAGTTTTGCTAGCATGCGCGCAGGTTTATGGATAGAGTGGAAGACTTGCGTTCACATGTCTTTACGCGTTGTTTTATTTCAGGGCCATTCATTAGCAGAATTACTAAAGTAGCCATGATGAGTTCAAAGTAAGGGTAAAACAGCGCGGCTGCCGCCCGAATAAACTAAATTTGATTTGTTTGATGTCCACTCGTTTGCACAGCTGATTATTTCTCGTGGAGATCAAACTAATTTGGATTGAAGCCGCGGCTGCCGTCCGATTATCGTGTTGACCATTGACTGGATGGGTATGTGTTGTTTATTTTTTATATTTTTTTTATTTTAAACGGGTAATAATATAGTACATAGTGTGCGTTATCCTTTTAATTTCAAATGAATAGCTTTTAAGCCTTGTTTGGGTTAAACAATTTTACCTGCTTTGTTTTTGTTTTATTTTTTTATCTTTTTTACCGTTTGATGAAAATAAAAATGTTTACGAAAGGCGAAAAAACTCAAAAACCAAAGCAACTTAAAATTCTAAAAAAATAAGAAATGGCCAAATTAGGCTTTAAAGGGACTCTAGTTAGTGCAACATCGTTCACTCAATTGTTTTGATAGGAACTATTTATTGTCATCAAGCTATGTAAACGGAGGCTAACGAATGGTTTGAAGTGCGATGGGTTAAAAACTTAAGGATTTAATTTGTTTAAATTGAAAATCTAGGGTTTAATTAAATACCAAGGTAAATCCCTGGGATTCTTTTTGTTATTTTCCTTTTTTGTTCTTATTTTGTTACCGAAAATTATAAATATTTAAAACAATAATTCTATAGACAATTAAAAATTATATTAAAAGTTTACTAAATATATACATGGCACAGCCGCATTCACTCCCATTTTCACTTTATGTGTTTGTTCAAATTTGTTTGAGTTTATGTGGTGAGTTTAAGATAGAGAAATCATTTTATATGTGAAAGGAGTTTACTAATAGATGGAGGTTCACAGTATACATTTTTTTTAATGCATAAGAGTTTTGATTATTGATGATTTTGTGATTTATTTTGTTTTATGAGCATTATATTATACGTATCGGTAAGGGTGCACATGGGTCGGTTTGGGTCGAGTATGTGATAAACCCGGAACAGATTCGATTATTCACGATTCTCCATTTTTGGACCCAGAAATGAATCGAGAACCGAGGAGAACCGAACCGCTCGAGTTCCGGTCGGTTCCTAGGGTCGGGTCGATTTGGGTCTTCGGGCCTTCCTAAAATTTATATAGCATAGGTAATAATCAAGTGTGCACGAGTGCATTATATGTCTATACGATCGGTTCTAGATTTCGAATTTCGGGTTGGGTCTCGGGTTGGGTCTTGGTAAAAAAACTAACGGACCCGAGAACTGACCCAAATCGTACGGGTCCGGAATTTTCAGACCCAGAATCGACCCGAGGGCATGAAAGACCCGAACCAATCCAGTCGGATCGGGTCAGGTCAATTCTCGGGTCCAACGGTTCTTTTGTGGAACCCTACGTATCGTAGCCTCTGTTTTTATGTTTACATCTATGCTTACATAGAGATCCCGTATGAAAATATATAAAAAAAAAAATATAGCATGTGTATGCCATTAGACTTGTCCCATATCGCTTACCTCAGTCACCAAAATTTCGTATATCTTCTTTTGAATGTACGAGATCGCATAACCAAGTGATTTTGAAATTTGAATCACCCGTTTTTAATTCAGATAGTTTTTCTTAATCCAAGTATATATATCAGTCATCCAAACTTTTGTATAACTTTTTTGAATGTACAAGCTTGCATAACAAGTGATTTTAGAATTTGAATCACCCATTTTAAATTCGATTTTTTCTTCTTAATCCAAATATATATATAAATAGATATAGATATATTGAATTAAACAAAATGCTTCCAGAGACTATGAAGGGGTCAATATTCTCTAGAATCATGCTACCCACAAGTAACAATTAAAGTAGTTTAACAAGAAAGTCTTACTTTACAAACCAATAAACAAAAAAAAACTTGTCTTAATGGTTGACTTGACCTACCAAGCCCAAATTGTAACATCAGTGTGTCAACTAATCAATTAGATGCACAAACACCCCTAAAAAAAAAAAAAAAATACATGCACAAAATGCTCAATAGCAGTAATTTTAGGTCAAAACCAAAGCAGTATACCTTATAGTCAACTCACTCAATTTGACTTTTTTGCTTTGGAAAGTTATCTATAAACCCATTTTTTGATAGTACAGTATCTTTGCTCAGTTCAATTCGATTTGAGAGACACTAATTTGAGATCTTAAAATTAATGATCGAGCAAAACTTTAATAACCCTATAGATATTCGAACAGACAATTACTTGAACACAAGTTAAAATCATTACTAGCCAATCTATGTCTCCCGAGAATTGTCTGTAAACCCATTGATACCTCATTTTATATATATTATTATATGAGAAAGGCTACAGTCACCGATAGCCGTTCAATTAGCAGTCGCGTTTGTTTAAAAAACCTGCACGAAGTCGTTTTGATTCTTTTTCACCAAAATGATGTTATTTTTTGTGTCATCGATAACAAATTCTGTAACACTATCGGTGACTGTAGCTTTTGTCTTAGTATATTTGTTTCATCACAAGAAAGGATACCACTTATCGTATCTAATCATTTTAACTAAATAAAGACATCTAGTCATTGCTTTTCCCCCCTTTTTTGGGTTAAATATCTTTCAATCTAGTCATCTTTTGACCTTCGTACGTTCCAAAGAATAGAGACATTAGAAATGGACAAACTTTTTCACGAAGTTTGTCAAAAGTTGAAAAAGTTTGTCCATGAAAAAATTTATGTCAAAACATGATTTTTGTCAAAATTTTAGACTGCACTATGCAGTTCATGTATTTTGAGTTGTACTTTTGACTTATTTTGATGATTCAAATTGTTTATATTATATATTTCATAAAAAATATTAAAAATTATTTTAATTATATATAAATTAATAGTCGATCAATACAGTTTTATAACTTAATAAATGAATATTACACGCAATATTTTATCTATTTATCTTAATATAATTTGATATTAATGAACTATTGATTTGTATCCGATAAACGTATTTTTTTCAGCATTAAATTTCTTGATGAGATCTACAATACGATATGAATCATTAAAATAGACAAAAAAATGCATGGAATGTACAGTCCAAAATTTTAAATTCAAATAAGTTGACTCCTTATTTTTCCCTTAGCAACATCAACACATCTCCAAATCTTCATCCTGGAAGCCAAATGTACTCCAACCCAACTCCATTTGAAGTATCCAAAATGGAGGTCTTGGTTTTGGTCTCTAAATTTGGAAGCCTCTCGAAAATTTGAAGACCCATCTTCAATTTTTTGTTACCCTTTTCAACTTAAAATTTTTAACTATATCATTTATCTAAATCTTTATACCAACCATATCATTTGTATTTTTTATTATATTGTGATATAATACATATAACTTTTAAATATATATATATTAGATTATAATAAAATTTGATGTGGGATAAAATATCTGCCAAGTTGTATTC
>BRYF01000023.1:13027137-13029637 GCA_030159135.1 Actinidia polygama | reverse complement strand
CAATATCATTTATTTGTGAGAGATGACATGTCCCATTTTGTAGTGCAGCTCGGCGCGTGTGAAAATAGGATGACTGCTACGTCAGTGAGCAGGCAAGTGGCAGAGGAAACTTATCGTATATGTTACTCTCTAATCCTGAAGCCTAGCCTTGGGTATCTCCGTCGAGATAAGTTCATCGATCGAGCTCACGCAAGAAGATGCTGATCGAACTTATTAAGAAGTGACAATCTGACAACGGCGCTCATCCAAGCTCATCCAAGAGTGACGCAAAAATATTTTATCCTTCCAAAGTAAATAAGTTTTAACGTACTTTACTCCAGTAAATTTGTTTAATTCCTTCGTAAAAACTCGAAACTTCGGGCTTTTTTAGCAATTTGCCAAATTAGTGTAGGCCCTAGCCAGCCCATGTGCTTCATTGCTTCACCTTAGCCCAACCCAACACATGTCTCGTCCTTTGTAGGCTAGACATTTCTGACTCTTGGACAAAGCCCAATTAGGAAAATAATCTATGGCCCATCATATATGTTGTCCTTTAAAGTTATTCTCTGTCGTTTGGGCTTATGGCTTTTGGGTTGTAACTTTTTAAGAAGACTGTATTAGTATCTTTATAATTATATATTTAAAGTAATTTACGAAAATATAAATACAATAATATTTGAGTAATTTTGATTAATAAAAAGAAAAAAAATATATACTCTTTCAATATTTTTTTTTATTTCTCACTCTTAAATATATCTACAATTATTCATAAGGAATACTTTTGGAAATTTACAAACCTGCTCTATTTACTTGCTATTTTTAGAACTAGTTTTGTAAAATATTTTTCAGATAATCTGTTTGATTGTCGATTTCTAAAACTTATAGAAATTAAAATTTTATGTTTGAACTTTTTAAAATAGGGAGATAATCTTTTTACGATATCTCAAAATGAAAAGACGTATGAATAATTATTTTAATAAAGGAAAGGAAGAAAGAAAAACAATCTAAAACCTTTGAACCTTTGACCAGATTAGGAAAGTTAAACACCTTGGACCCCAAGCTATCGGGTTAGCACCTGCCACCGACTATAACAGGTAAATCCAAAGGCGGCTATGTTTCTCATTTCATTTCATTTTTTTTTTTTACTTTTTTATTTATTTTTTTCCTTTTTTTTTTTGGTGTCAAAATCAGTAGGAGATAATTGAGTTGGGGAAAGCGAAAGGACCTGTCAAATTAGAGGAGAAAAACAGGATAATTGACTTTGCTCCTCTCAAGTTTTGTATTTTTTACTTTGGCTCTCAAACTTTTTTTCCCCATTTTTTGTCCTTCGTGTATCTTTGGGGAACTCGACGGTGGTGGAGGGGCGGGTTAATAAAATTGTATAACAGGTGAATCAAATTGATACATGATATAATTAAAATTGTGTTATTGAGACAGATTCATGACTGATTTGAAGTTGTGACTACAAAATTTTATCACATCCCAATACCTTAACATGTTGCGAATGTCTATTCCATTACTCTAACCCTATCCAAATACCCTATTAGATGCGAGAAGGCAAAGGGAAGTACATGGGACAAGATGCGATCAAGGTTTCGGGAGAAAATTCTATCCTCCGATTAGACCCTGTTCCAAATGTTCCACTTCGCTTTAAAGGATAGGGGCCATCGCTAATCAAAGAATTGAACAACCGTTATGAAATGGTCCAAATTGAAAACAAGTTTAAGAATAACAATTGACAAAAAAAAAACTTTAAACTTAAAGTGAAAAATAATAATAGGGTGGTAAACAAAGGTTATCGCAACGTGGGACTTTACCTAATTGTATTTGAGTGTTTTTTAGGTTGAAGAAAGTTGAAAGGTGCATATAATTAATTATGAAATTAAATGGGTGGTAAATTCATCATTAAGCCCACTTTTTGAACAATCGTTTTTCAACGGCTGGTTGTTTGGTTTTAAAGTTTTTTCGTTTTTAGTAATTGTTTTTATCGTTTAATAAAAAATTTATATATTTTTAATTTCTTTTGTCCAGAAAAAATTGATAATGTAAAAATTTTAAATAAATTTAAATTAACATCATTAAAGACAAAAAGAATTAGTTTATTTTCAAGTAAGATGTTTTTTTTTTAAAAAAAATTGACCCAAATGTTTATATTTTTAAATATCTCTCGTCTGGAGAAACTAGAAAAGTATAGAATTTTGATCAAACGATAGAAAAAATCAACAATAATAAAAAAACTCAGAAACTAAAATAAGTAGAATAGCTCCAAAAAAAAAGCCTGAACTAGACAGAGTAAAATTACCCGAATACCCTTGTATTTACATTTCTTAAATTATATTTGACATTAGACTAATTTTATTAATAAAGATGAAAAAAGTGTGCAATCTAAGAAAAATATAAAAAATACCATCCTAACAAAATTCCGGAATCGCACATTTTGAATTGAAAATAATATTTTAATTTTCTAACTTGACTTTATCGTCAACCTCGTTAAATTTGAGTCAAATTTTAATTCAAAAAT
>BRYF01000023.1:12949637-12952137 GCA_030159135.1 Actinidia polygama | reverse complement strand
ACGAGTGGCGCAACTAGTGCAGGATGTCCAGTTAGAAGCTCAAATGAATGAGGCAAAGTCGATTTTGAGGAGTTGTACAACGAAAGTCGTGCCACCACCGAAACGAGTCTCTTTCGCTCTAAATGTAATTAGTGATGGTGATCTCTCCAATTGCGTGCACAAGGGACGAGAGATAGAACCACGATAACTCACCAAGTGATGTACATTGTGGTGCACCATGGTGGGGAGGTATTGGGTATCTCGATGTGGAGGTGCATACACTTCAGTGGGAAGTGGAGTAGCCCGATGATGAGTGCGAGATCTCTTGGATGATGTCTTAAGGGGGAGCTAAACCAGAAGCGATCAAGATAGACAACTTGAATACATCGGATTACCTTCCAGTGGCTGGAGGGAGAAATTATTTAGTCTAGCCCACATATTTGGGCCCAAGCCCAGTTGTCTCACATGGAGTGTCCATGTAGGAGTAGAACTCTTGAATCTTCAACGGGTCGTACAAATCCTTATAGAATAAAATATTCTACATCCGTAATTTTCACAATGCGTAATTCGTTATTGAAAGCATGATAATAACCCGCAAATTATTCTCCACCATCTCACTTCACCCAATTAGAAGAAAAATATCCAAAAACTAATTTCGGGGATGGATCTAGAATGCTGAGAAATCTCAAAAAGGACCAAACTGTCAAAATCAAAAGGTTCTGGGACTAAATTGATAAAATCAAAAACTCCAAGGATCAAACTGTAATTTAATAAAAATTTAGGGACTAAAATATAATTTTAAAAAATTTTATGGACCAAATTATAATTTTTAAAAACTACAGAGACCTAAAGTGCAATTACCTATGAATATTCTCAGAATATTCCTTCCCAGGTGGCTTAGTCAAACGCGGCTTTGGCTCCCGATCAACGACTTGGTCAACGACTCTCAGCGGCGCGGTTAACAGCTAGCAACCGGTCAACGATTTGGTCAACGCACAACTCAAACTTTCAGAGGTGCGTGGGGCACGTGCAGTGTCTCTTTGGCTTCGATTTTATATCGATGGACTCGTCTCAAAGAGAGGAATCCTTTAGTGTGCTCAAAATCCAATTTCGAGCAACTTTAGATCTGGACAATATGCAAGTTCTGCTTTGTTTTTCTTAGAAATTGCTCTGGTAATTTTAACTTTGCTTTGATACCAATTGTTGTGCCAAAAAATTGAATCACCAATTGTTGAGTAAAAGCTCACGTTACCTTCTACTATCCAGATCAACCACACACACAAGATAATAAAAATTTACATGGTTCGACCAATGATAACTACGTCCACGGAGAGTAATCAATAATCCATTAATCGATCGAAGGAGATTATAATGAATATAAAGCTATCCTCTATTATCTAGATTAACCACACACAGAAGACAATAAAAATTCACGTGGTTCGACCAATGATGCCTAAGTCTACGGAGAACAATTAATAATCCATTAATTGATCGAAGGGGATTACAATGAGTATAAAATTATCCTCTGCTATCCAGATCAATCACACACACAAGACAATAAAGATTTACGTGATTCGGTCAATGATGCCTACATCCACAGAGAACAATCAATAATCCATTAATTGATTGAAATGGATTACAATGAGTATAAAGTGAGGAGAATCTCACTCCACTCACTCTTTCTCTGAACTATTTCTAACAATCTCTCTTTAACTTTCCTCTCTTTTTTATCACATCTCTCTAACTCTCAACACAGTAATCTTAGATCTTGCACACAAGTCTCATCACTCATACCCTCTCTTTTATAGATCAATAGAAGGAGGTAATAGACTTTCAATAAGATACTTAATTGTTATCTTATTTTGGCTAGGAAAACATATCTTAACTCAAGATTAATTAACTCAAAAGATTTACTTTCATATGGACACTCCATGTAAAGCAACTGGGTTGGGCCCAAATATATGGGTTGACTCAACACAAGCATGGTATCATCCCAAACTCAAACTTTGTCTTTGCCATTGTTCTTGAGATAAAGAATATTAGTGTCCATGGAATGGCATTTGCCATCTCACCCTCTATGGACTTCACCCAAGAAGTAGGAAGCCAGTACTTTGGCCTCCTCATTTCTACCAACATCGGCCGCGATTCAAATCATCTGCTGGCGATTGAACTCGATACTCTTATGAATCCCGAATTCAATGACATAAATGAAAACCGCGTTGAAATCGATGTTAACAGCTTAAACTCGTATGTGTCAGCTCCTACTATGTATTATTCCAACCATGAAGGAATAAACAAGAGATTGGGGCACAAAAGTGGGAATTCAATATGTGTTTGGATAGACTATTGATGAAGTAGAGAATCTACTCAATGTAACACTAGCTCCCATGGGAACCACGAGACCATAAAAGCCCTATTTATCATACAATTAATTGTAATAGATGGCGTGCACACCTAATACGTGTGCTATTGAAACCCTGAAATCAAATTAATGGTTGAGTTGGAGATTTAAGTATTTTAA
>BRYF01000023.1:12927137-12929637 GCA_030159135.1 Actinidia polygama | reverse complement strand
ACAAGTGCTTAATTAACTCGCCTAATAGATGAGCGTCAATACAAATAATTAATATAACTCTTGTTTTGGTTTGGACTCTTGAGCAAGTCTTTTAGTTAACATAATTTTTTTTAATTAGAATAGGATAATAATTAAGTATCATACCGTAAGTCTACCACCTTCTTCCCTTAGTCTATTAAAGGGAGAGTTGGGTTGTAAGGTGATATATGAGATTGAGAGAAAGAGAGAGAGAGTGTTGAGAAGTAAAGTATAGAGAGTACCATGTATATTGTTGCGCTTGTCTTTACTATTTTTTTTTATAAAATATAAAAAAAATTATATTTTTTTGACTCCTCTCGTTAAGAGAAATTGAAAAGATATAACATATTGATCAAACAATTAAAAAAATTCAGTATATAGACGAAAAAACTCATAAACCAATGTAGTTAATTCAATTTGAGGGTTCAATTATATATGTGTGTGTTTTTAATTCACAGGCTGGAAATAGAAGAGAATGTTGTGACATTGTGCAAGAGGCCGGCATGAATGCTACGGAGGTCAAGCTTAGGGAGTGCTTGAAAGATGAAATATTTATGGCATAATGTCATATCAATTTGTGTATGAAGGGGAAAAAAAACACAGAACAATGATATGGCCACTCACGTGCTATCAATTTCTGTGTTGGACTAGTTCATACGGAACTTTGTCTTGCTTTAAATAAGCTACTAGTGGACGGTGAGATTAGTTCTCCGATTCATAAGTTCAGTTGATCGAATACCGAATTAAAAAAAAAAAAAAGACTCGGTCAAGTTAGGAAATTTTTTGTAATGAACTAAAAATACAATTAGAAAACTCTAAATGTACTGTCAAAATGTGGAAAATATGTCTCAATTTACATTTTTTGTTCTTTTTGTTTTCCCAAAGATGTATATATATTGTCTTAATCTCCCTTGCTTTGAGCATCATTTAGTTGTCATTACTCAACTTTGGAGTGTTATTAGTTGCAAATCAGTGCAAACACGTGGCATGCTTTTGCACACACTTTGCAATAAAAATTTACTTATTTACTTAGAACCAAAGATGATAATCCCGTACCAATGACCATACCGTTTTGACTAACAATATGGTATATACCAATGTATCGTTTTGAATTTATCTCTTTATATACAATAAACAATTTACATGTATTGTTTAGAGTTAATAGAACTATAAATAATATGACTTTTATCCACGCATTTCAAGTTTTAAAGCATTCAAATAGAAAACCATACGTTTCAAGTGAAAAAGGCCATTAAAATACATTGAGAAAAACCTTTTAAAAGTCCAAGATTTAATAAAATGTCAATTATGCCGGTACTGGATGGTACCGCGCAGTATAAGCCGATCTAGGCAGGTATTTGGAACGGTACAAATCATATAATTAAGTGTACCTTTTCTGTTCAATACGGTACGAAATTGGCAACTCTGCTTACAACCATACACAATATTTCTTATTCTTATTCCGCAAAGCATGAAATCTATTGAAGTAGTAATAAGCAAGTCAATATAATTTCTTGTTTATTTAAAAATGACCCTAGTGGCTTTTCACATTTTGAACCACAGTATGTAGTGGACTGGTTAGGAAAGCTATTAAATTTCTTTTTCGTTATTTACTACTTAAATAAAGAGAAAATAAAAAAGAAATATGAAGAAACTATGGAAATACTGGAAGAGAGAGATCATGAAAATCAGAAGAAATATATATTAAGAACTAAATGAGGAAATAAAAATTATTGGGCAAGGGACTCTTGCAAAATGGCATTAAACCCATAGATAAAATCAATTTTAATTCCAAAATAAAATATTATTTAATTTTTAATATTATTTTTTTTAAAAAAAAAAAACTGAAAATGTTGCTCAATCGAAAAAAAAATTCCGGGCACATGGAAAAAACAAATCTAGAGATAACAAACCTATAGAACAGTCATCAAAAGTACGGTACATTCCTTGTTTTAAAGTAATTGGTACATTCCTTGAAGCCTTTCCCTATTGAAAAAAACAAATCGAGAGATAACAAACCTTCTAGGACCTTTATTGTTATATATCCAAATTAACATTATACGCTAATTACATTTAGTGGAAGTCATTAACAAAGAAATGTGGCCAAAATTAGGTGTAATAATGCTACATGGCTATGGTTGTGGTTTGAAAATTTCAAAAACCAAACCTACCAGGAAACCCTAAATGTTCACAATCAAAATTGAAGTGGTTGAGAGGAGACGAAGAATCGATAAAGAATTGCAAACCTCAAACCTAATTGTTCACAATCAAAATTGAAGTAGTTGAGAGGAGACGAAGAATCGATAAAGAATTGCAAATCCAAAATTTATGTAGTTCGAGAGAAAGTTGTGAAGAAACATTTTCGAAAGCACATTTTGCAATAAAAATAGCATCCTATATAAGTTCTGTAAAATCACTAAAATGGTGGTATCTGCCTTTCTAGACCGTTTTAATTGATTTAATTATTTTCGGTTTTGTGTTC
>BRYF01000023.1:12862137-12869637 GCA_030159135.1 Actinidia polygama | reverse complement strand
GTGGATTTTACCCCACATCAAGAGTCAAGCTCTCTTATCTTTTTCACAGTTTAGCTGTCGAACATAGCTTGTCAGCCACCACCCGCATCTTTTATATTCGATTTCCATCATCCTCACAACCTCAAACGTATTTAGAATACTTAGGTTTTTTTAATCGAAATTCTATTTTTTACTCATTAAACAAGTATGATTTTACTTTATTTTTTCAATTTTATTTTATGTTAAAATAAGAGTATAGCAGTCATGTTATTAATCATCGTCACTAGTGTTTGTTGTCCCATTTTCAACAATTTCCATTTTTTGGCTAGGTTTGCTTTAAAATGTTCACCACAAACAAATTTGGTGTTCATTTTTTTTTAGTTTCTAAAATTATCCACATTAGACTAGTTAAATATTCTTTTTGACTAATTTAGTTAGTAAAATCATCAAAATCGTCCACGTTAGACAAATTAAAACAACTCACAAATTTAAATTTGCCACAATTTCTAATAAAAAAATGAATAAGAACTATTCTATTTATACTTAGAAGATATACTTGTTTTATAAGTTTAAAAAAGATAAGAACAAGTATATCTACAAAGACACGTTCAATTATACTCGCATCAAATGACCTTTTATCCATATCTAAACTTGCCGGTCATGAATTTCCTTCTCCAGTTGGATTAGGCTGGATTTCTTGGGTTGGTCCTGATATCTTTAGTAGAGTATAGCTTTTGATACGTATGACAAATAGAAAAAACTCATTCTCTGTCGTACGTTTAGGGATGAAAATGAGTTGGATATGGGGTTGAAAATTCCGACCTCATACCTGCACCTGCATAAAAATACTCGCTCTTGCATCTACCGTGTACCTACTTAAGACCTCTCCAAATCCATTCCGTACTGTGACAACCCGACTAGTTTTACCTGCTAGTTTGCTTACCAATTTTCTTTCCCATTAACAACGTAATATATTTTCCATGTTCAATTTGCAATAGAATCTAAATGAACTTATTTTCCTAATGTGGCTTACAAAAAAGCACATGTCTAGAATGAAAAAACTTTGAAGCATACACAAAGATATTTTTGCAATTTCATATATAATCGGATCAGGTTCAGATGAAGTACCCTTTCAGATGAAGTACCCTTTAACCCAAATCCGCTCGAACTCTATTAAATTTCCCCTAAACCCGTCAGGTTAGTGGGGACCCATCTGGGATTTTTTGTATATCCCTAAATACGCATACGTAATAAACTCTTTTATGCAAGATAATAGTGTTCATTATCTTTTAGATTTATTATTAGACAATAATATTACGTGTATCTAATGAAATCATAACCTTTGCAACCAACACTTTACTCATATTAAGGAGAGAGAAAATGGAGTAACGGTAAGAGAGAGAATATCCGAATAAGGTTTGAGACTTGGGAGTGGCCTAACAACCTTATCTAGATCTCTCTCACACACACAATTTCCCTCAAATGGGATTGCATATTTTGGTTTCTTATCCAATACTAAATCACTTCAAAAAAAAACGTGCCCTTGAACAGGGAATGGAAGGACCGCACATGGCTCCATTTATTCATTCAAAGCCGCCCTGGGCGGAAGCCAATTCAGCCCAGGCTTTAGGCTCCCCTCAAGAACTCAATTTTTAGGGGAAAAAAAAATATTGCAGATTTATCATTACCGGTAGTGGTTTTTAGACTACCGATAGTACAAAAAAAATATTTCTAGATTGTAAGAGCCTCATCTCTGAAATTCGATTGAGGCCCCTAAAATTTCAGGGCCAGATTTGTATTCATTCAAACTTCAATTGACACGTGGCATGGAAAAAAAATGATACTCTATCCACGTGATGCAACCACAAAATAAATCTCAAAAGAGGAAAGGGATCTAAATACAAAGGGTAAACTACATTTTGCTTTCTATTTTGTCCCTATAACTAATAATTTTTTCACTTTGCACTCTCTCTTATATAACATGTTGCAATCAACTCCGACATTCGACATTTGACATCCGTCTACAATGTGAATGGAAATTGTTACTTAGGCCGCCACGTTTTTTTATACATCAAGGCGCATATTGAAAATGCTTTCAAACATTAGGGGAAAATCGTTTTTTATCCTTGACCCGAGAGATTTTTCTGTTCAATTTCGTAATAATTTTTTATTTATTGTGCAATTAGAAGTGTATTGGACGAAGAATAAAAGATTTTGAAGGTAGAGGAAACTTGACCCATTGATGTTGATTTGAAGGCAATATATTAAGTTAGTATTTTGGGCTCATGAGAGTATTAAATAATTGTTTTTTTAACGTCAATTGCTATAAAGAAATGTACAAATGTCATTCATCATGATTATTATATTAATATGGGTATTTCTGAAAGTCCAATAACATAAATTTATAGGTTTACTAATAATCCCAATAATCACCAAATTGAGAATTTGTGAGTCGGTTCCTTGTTTAAACACACCTTCCATTTTCACATTCTCTGTTTCTGCTCTGCTCAGTTCCATTCTGCTATATATTGGCTCTCTCTCTCTCTCTCTCTCTCTCTCTCTCTCCAAGTCTTATCTATGTGTTCCTCAACTGGGTCTTTTCGGTTTCTTCAAAAAACATGTCTTCTCATGTGCTCAAAACGAATAACCGATCACACACACAAACAAGACAATAAAGATTTACGTAGTTCGGCCAACGATGCCTACGTTAACGGAGAGAAATCACCAATCCACTATTCGAACGAATAGATTACAAAGGAGGAGACTCGATCTCTCAACTCACCTTCTCTCACCCTCTCTATCTGTCTTGCCTCTCAATCTCACAGCACTCCGCTTTCAGCCCACAACCCAACGCATATACACACCGCATTAACACACTGAATCTAAGCACCCTGTTTTTTCTTTTATAGATCAAGGGAAGGAGGTGGTAAATTTCTAACAGACTACTTAATTGTTATCATATTCTAACTAGGAAAACAAAAAGATAAACACTCTCAAGAGTCCTAGATAACTCGAGTTTCACCGTCACATGTACATGTTGGGAAATTAGACTCTGCTAAATTCCACCAATGATTTTGCCAGGACCTTGGGATTCAGTGGCTCAAGAGAATAAATAAAATACAATTTAAATGGACATAATGAGTGTAGAGAAATTGACACAAGACGAGGATATACGTGATTCACCAATTTGGCTACGTCCATCGCTCACACCCACTTTCACTAAATAAATATTGTGTTTACAAATTGTGTATCACACAAACACACACTGTGTATCACCCACACTCAAAAAATACTCACTCCGTATTTTTGGCTCACAAACACAACACTATTTTCTCTCTCTACAATTGCTCTCAAATTGCACACTTGCAATTTTTCTCTTACTCTCTCGGTGATTCTTCCTCTCCCATATTCTTCCTTTGCCATTTGATGACTTCTTATAGCAAATGGAGGGCACAAATAAAATTCATAAAGATAGGTGAGTGGTGGGGTTTTGTCTCTAATATTCACAAAACATGGATTGCATGTTCCATGGCTTTATCTCCACAAAACATGAGTTGTATGTTTCATGGCTTTATCTCCATCATCCACAAAACATGAGTTGCATGTTTCATGACTTTATTCTCCATCATCCACAAAAGTCTCCATTCTTTAACAATCTCCCACTTGGAGACTTTTGAACTGCAACTCATCCATCGCATCTATCAGTGAGCTGGGTGTGAGACTCTCTTGTCTTCTATCCTTGAAGACCTACTGAAGCTGAGCACAGCTTCAGTTTCTCTGTAGTAACTATCTTGGTTAACATGTCAGCTGGATTCTTACTGCTCTGGATTTTCTCGAGTATTAACACCCCATCTTCTAATAAAGATCTGACGAAGTGATAACGAAGTCCTATATGCTTGGTCCTCGAATGAAATGCTGAATTCTTTGCCAGATGTATAGCACTCTGACTGTCACTGTGCAAAATATTCTTCATCTGTTTTAGACCCAATTCTGCTAACAATCCCTGTAACCAGATCATCTCCTTGCTGGCCTCGGTCACTGCTACGTATTCTGCCTCTGTAGTAGATAAGGCAACGATCTTTTGCAATTGTGATGCCCAACTAACTGCTGTAGTACCCACCGTGAAGATGTAACCGGTAGTACTCCTCCTATTGTCTACCTCACTAGCAAAGTCCGAGTCTACAAAGCCTTGTAGTCTCAATTCTCCTTTTCTGAGACATAAGCATTTTTCAGTGGTGCCTCGTAGATACCTTAGTATCCACTTGACTGCTTCCCAGTGTTGCTTTCCAGGATTAGTCATGAATCTGCTCACAGCTCCCACTGCATGAGCAATATCTGGTCTTGTGCAAACCATGGCGTACATGAGACTTCCAATGGCTGAGGCATATGGAACCTTAGCCATGAAGTTCCTTTCTTCCTCCGTCTTGGGTGTCTGTTCCTTGGATAGTCGAAAGTGACAAACCAAAGGTGTACTAACTGCCTTAGCATCACTCATGTTGAACATTTTCAGAACACGCTCAATGTACTCCACCTGAGATAACTGCAAAGTACCATTTGGCTTGTCTCTGTTGATTCTCATCCCAAGAATCTGCTTTGCTGCGCCCAAGTCCTTCATGTCGAACTCACTCGACAGTTGCTTCTTCAATTTTCTGATTTCGCCCATGTCGGATCCTGCCACTAACATGTCATCGACATAAAGTAGCAAAATAATGTAACTGGACTCAAATCTTTTGAGGTAGCAGCAATGGTCAGTATTGCATCTGAAATAGTTGTTTATCTGTCTAAACCTGTCAAACTTTTTATACCACTGCCTCGGAGCTTGTTTCAATCCATACAAGCTCTTCTTCAATTTACACACGAGCTTCTCATTTTCATTCTCTGAGAAACCCTCCGGCTGCTGCATGTATATATCTTCCTCAAGATCACCATGGAGGAAAGCAGTTTTTACATCTAACTGCTCAAGGTGCAAGTCTTCTGCTGCAACAATGCTTAAAACTGACCAAGTGGTAGTCAGTTTCACAACCGGTGAAAATATATCGGTGTAGTCGATTCCTTCTTTCTGCTGGAAGCCTTTGGCTACAAGTCTTGCCTTGTACCTCTTGGAACCGTCATGTTCCTCCTTGACTCGATACACCCATTTGTTGTGTAAGGCTTTCTTTCCCACGGGTAACTCAGCTATCTCCCATGTCTTGTTAGAGATAAGGGACTTCATCTCTTCTTTCATTGCAAACTCCCACTTGCTAGCATCCTCTACCTGACATGCTTCATTGTAGCATTCAGGTTCTCCAGCATCAGTGAGTAGTAAATAATTCATGTACTTTCTGTTTGGTACAAGAGGCCGTGAAGATCTCCTTAGTATAGGAGATGGAGATGGAGACTGTGGTGGATCAGTCTGTTGTGTACCACTCTGGGGTGTCTGTTCCTCTAACTGAGGACTCTCATTTGCTTGTTGCACTTTACTTTTATCTGGGATATCATCTGGATCAACGTACATAGGATCACCCAGTGTTACACCACTAGACTGTAGTGCATCTCTGTCTTTGTACATCACCCTCTCATTGAATATCACGTCTCGACTTCTGATCACCTTCTTGGTCTGGTCATTCCAGAATTTATACCCAAATTCATCTCCACCATATCCGATGAAGGTGCATTTTAGTGACTTAGGGTCAAGCTTTCCCCTAGCCTGATCACTAATATGCACATATGATACACAACCAAAAACTTTCAAGTGTGAGAGTTTTACCTCTTTTTCGCTCCAAACCTCCTCTGGTATTCTGTGCTCTAGTGGAACTGATGGTCCTCGGTTGATCAAGTAGGCTGCTGTGTTGACTGCCTCTGCCCAGAACTGCTTGGGCAATCCTGCATGTATTCGCATGCTTCTGGCTCTCTCAGTCAATGTTCGGTTCATTCGTTCTGCTACGCCATTCTGTTGCGGTGTCCCTTGCACAGTCCTCTCTAGTCTGATGCCATTTTCATAACAGAACTTCTTGAACCCGGTGTCATCATATTCACCACCATAATCGGATCTCAACTTCTTGATTTTTAGGCCTGTCTCATTTTCCACCATGACTTTTCACTTCTTGAATACTTCGAACACTTCTGATTTGTATCTCAAGAAATAAACCCACACCTTCCTGGAATGGTCGTCAATGAAAGTCACAAAGTATGACTTTCCGCCAATGGATGAGACAGTAGCTGGGCCCCAAACATCCGTGTGAACTAGCTCAAGCTTTTCTTGCTTAGGCGGTCTGCCACTCTTTATGAAGCTAACTCTCTTCTGCTTCCCAAAGATACAGCTTTCACATAAGTCAGTGTCAACTGACTGTAGGTCTGGTAGTTTCCCCTTGGAGTGCATGATCTTGAGCCCCTTGTCGCTCATGTGACCAAGTCTCTGGTGCCATAGGTTTGGATCGTCCTTGCTGTCTGCAACTGCAATTGACCCACAAGTTTTTGCTGTCATATAGAGTGTACCACTCTTCTGGCCACGAGCAACTGTCATTGCACCTCTGGAAACTTTCCAAGAATTGTCATTGAAGGTTGTGACATAACCTTCGGTTGCTAACTGACCTACTGAGATCAGATTTTTCCTTAAGTCAGGAATGTGTCTCACATCCCTTAGCTTCCACACAGATCTGTTCAGCTTGATCTGTACATCGCCCTTGCCAACCACGTCACAAGGCTGATCATCACCAAGGTATACCTTGCCAAGGTTGCCTAAAGAATAACTCATTAAGAGTTCTTTGTTGGAGGTCGCATGGAAGGAGGCTCCGGAGTCTAACACCCATGACTCCGACTTGTTCTCCAAAGAGCATATCAGTGCATCGTCTGTCTCTTCTGCTACGATGTTTGCTTCCGTCTTTCCTTCTTTTTCTTTCTTCGGGGATCTACACTGATTTTTGTAGTATCCGGTCTTGCCACAGTTCCAACATTCGATCACCTTCTGGTTCTGATTTGAATTGTTAGAATTTTTGGGATTTCGAGATTGCGACCTTCCATTTCTGGATTTGAACCTGTTGCGCCCTCCGCTCCTGTTTGAATCTCTGCCTCTGCTTTCTACGTTTAAAGTTGACGTCGAGGTGGAAGCACCATTTGACCGATTTCGAATTTCTTCAGTCATAATTGTGCTAACTACATCATCAAACTTCAGTTTTGTCTTTCCTGCAGATCCGCTGATTGCAGTAACTGTGCCTTTTCAACTCTCAGGCAACTGTCCGAGAATTAAACAGGCACGTATCTCATCAGTGAAAGACATGTCCACCGCCTCTAACTGGTCCGTCACTTCTTTGAACACGCTGAGATGTTCTCTGAATTGTGCTCCTTCTGACATCGTCATAGTAAATAACTTCTTTATTAGATGAATTTTATTTGCTGCAGAAGGTTGTTCGTACATACTGGAGAGGGTCGCCATGAGAGACGCAGTTGTCTTCTCATTTTTAATGTTGTAGGCTACTGACTTTGACAGTGATAGCCTTATGGTTCCGAAAGCTTTCCGGTCCAGCAGCTCCCAATCTGATTCTT
>BRYF01000023.1:12777137-12779637 GCA_030159135.1 Actinidia polygama | reverse complement strand
AAAAGGGTAACTCGAATATGGTAAATGGTAGGTAGTATAATAGTATTGTGGTGTGTGTACTTACACATATTTGAGGTGAGTTTATGTCATTCATGTGATGGTTGTGGTTAGAGGTGATTATTTCGTTTGGCATCGATTTAGTGTATTATTTGAAAATATTGCATTACACTGTCTTCTGTACGTTACATTGGCTCCGTTTGGAACCAGCTTATTTGAGCTTTTTGACTAATTTTTTTTTATCTAAAGTAAAGCCAGAAAAGCAAAAAGTTAAAAATTTTTAATTTTTTTTGTAGTAAGCTTAAAAAAAGCTTAGCTTTTAAGCATTACCAAACGGAGCCATTGTCTAAATGACGCCATATTCATTGTCCTGGAGACGTTACTTTTGTGGCATTGCTTGCAGTGTTATTAGGATATATTTGTCTTGGTGGATATTGCTTTAAGCCTAAACGTGATACATGGCCTAGGGTCGGTATATTATATGTAATGATGCAGATTGTGGAGATATTGAGTTTCTTATTGAGCTATTGAATTATCGTTTAAACTATTTTTTGTAATAATTGATGTTCTCATATTTAAGTATATTCACTGAGTATGTTGATAACTCACTCTCTCACAATATTTATTTTCAGGTGTATATCTAGTTATGGGTTCACTGCTGAATCTAGACAGATCGCGGTGTGTGTGGTTGAGACTGACCTTTTGTATATATCGTGTAATCTTGTTGTCATGTTTGTGTACACAAGTTTTATTAGTAGGTGCATATTTGTGGATGATAGTTTTAATATGTTATGTTATTTTGATCAAGATCTTAGGTAGTATGACATCTTTCGGTATATAATTGATTGTATTATATTCACATGTAGCTGTGGGGGCGGGCTCACTTTGCTAGATTGTATTTTTTATTCACCTTTATGATGGGGTGACGCCTTCTCTCTCTCTCTCCAAGATTCAAGAATATAAAAAAAAAAACTATAATTCTTATTCACTATTTGAATACCCATTAACATTCATACCCAACGCGCAATAATAACCCATAAAATCTTCACATACCCATCTCTCTCTCTCTTTAGTTTCTTTATGTAAAAAAATCATTTTTTTTATCAAGACATAAATTTTATTCACTTTTTTATAGAATCTTTCTTATTTATATAAGAAATTATATAGCGCAAGAAAAAAAACAGACGAAGAATTCTAACATGAAAATAATTTTTTTGAGAGTGGGCCTTTGAATTCTGGGAGGTTTTAACTAAAATTATTAGGTATTTGATATTTTTTTTATTTGTTGATCTAAACCAAAATGAACTAACTTATTATAGATAAGATACCCCTTATTTTAATATGTTTCTATTTATATGATATATTAATAGATAGATTATATATATATATATATAAAAACTCACATGTGCATATGCATTTATAAAGAGAAATGTTAGTAAAATTGTTTGTTGGGGGAAATAAAAACATAATTTATCAATATATACTAGAGTTTTAAATGATAGGATTTGTCATGGGAGAGAGAAGAATAGAGAAATAGAGAGAAAGAGGGAGGGGGAGGGGGAGGGGGAGGGGGGCAAGTAAATTAAAGTTTAAGGGGTAAAATAAAAAATGTGAATAATTTAAGAGGGTAAAGTGTAAGTAACATTAAGATTAAATTAAGGATAAATCAGTAATTCAATATTTTATGTTAATTATGTAGGGGCTAGTTTCGTTTTCGATAGTTTGAGGTGGTGACTTGTAACGGTTTTTAGTTTGAGGGGGTGACTTGTAATAGTTTTCAGTTTAGGGGGATAAAGTAAAATAAATAAATAATTTAAGAGGATAAAGTATAATTAATCTTTTTTTATTTATGCAGAGTGATTCTCTCTCTCTCTCATATATAATTTTTAAAGGCCATAGATTTGGAATTAAGAATTATTTTTCTCTTTAATTTTTTAATTTTACGTTTTTCGTTCGTCGTTATTAAGAGAATCATAATTTTTTTTACTACTAAAATAAATATTTATTCAAAATAAAATTTAAAATAATTTAATCTTTAATTATCTTTCATTCTGAAGGTTTTTTAAAATATTTTTTTTAACTTTTTTGATTAACTTGATAAAAAGATTAAAGAAATTTACTAAGGATAAATGGTTAGCTGCATTTGGTCCTCTTAAACTATTGTTCAGTGGCACTTAAAGCCCTATAAACTAAAAACACAATCAACTTGTCTTCTTAAACTATTAAAAAATTTTACTTTATTATTTTTGTTGGCCATATGTGAAACATAAAATATTAAATTGTCATGTAAGCAGTTCATGGACATAAAAATAAAATAAAATCTCTAAATAACCTTTTTATTTTTGTAATTAATCATTTTTAAGATCAAATTGTCCAAATATTCTATATATAGATACCATTTTTTAAAAATTTTCTCCCTTAATATAGTAATATTTGGATATTTTGATCATAAAAATGGTTAATTATAAAAAAGGGGTATTTTAGGATTTTATTTTATTTTTCT
>BRYF01000023.1:12544637-12547137 GCA_030159135.1 Actinidia polygama | reverse complement strand
GACCCTAGGGTTAGGCTCTTTTGACTCTTTAACACTAAAGTCAATTCATTTGATATCAGGAAGATATAAAGATCGAACAAGAGGTAGGTGTTTATCCCAGAACTTTCAGAGCTTTTTTCCCCCCTTATTTTTTCTTTTGTGACCTTATTGCATGAACTGACAAAGGCCATCTCTATTGACGATGTAAGCTGCAGAACTCTGCCATGATGCTCAGAGTTTAAAATAAGTATCGGAGTTTGGATGATAATTTTTTGATCATTCAAGCAAACCTGCAAATGGTTGCAAGTCAATGGTGAATACCGGTGTGGTATCTGCCAAATACCCTGCGATACTTAACAATCATGAGTTCTGGTGGATTGTACATTCGATAGATAAACATGACTTATCTTTGCTTGTCAGTAGTGAGGGTTTATATACAGATTACTTGCCGTAATTTGAGCAATCATATTCCTTGATTTCTATTTGTTTTCTTGACAAAAGGATCATAACTTGCAAGTGATTATGGGCTTGATTCTCGATGCTTGGTTAGCCGCTTTAGATTATCCGTTCAGTCATGATGAATGCTTTTTCCTCCTATCAGTTTACACGCTCGGACGATGTTGATCGATATATGGGTGACGTGGCATTGTCAGAGTGGTGGTGTGAGCCAAGTGGTAGGCCGCGGTTGGTAGCTCTCCGCCTTATGGCTTGCCAATATGTAAGGCTAGTCAATTCAGTTGATATTACCAATTCTCATAAGAAATATAAAGTGACTGACTTTCATAACTCGAAGCAACTAGTTGAATAACAACTCTTGTTATCAAGCCAAATCACAACAAATGTTGATGTATCAATAAGAGGAAAAATAAATGAAGAAACAAGACCGTTATGGATGCCCTTATTATTATTGATGGGTAGAGCCCCACTTTGGCCATAAAGACGAATTTGCCCTTCAAGGGTATATTTGGATTTCAACAGTCTTAACATCATTTTCCAAGCACCAATTCCCCTGTGGTCGCACATCACAAGTTATCAGTGTAGATAAATGGAATGACAGCTGTCCCTTCTCCTTAATTTATATTAACATTTGCAAGATAATTTATAAATTATAATATTTTGCACCCCTCTCAATTATAGTATTTTGCACCCACCTTGTGTACGACTTTGAAGAATATTCGATGAATTTCTCAATTCCTAAACTCAATTTCTAGAAATGGTTAAAGATCGTTCAAAATCAAAGATTTCTAACTATTTTTTCGCCATCAAAAGTTGGAATCCTTAATCCTTAATATATTCACTAAAGCAAAAATTAGCTATTTATTGCATGTGAAAAGGAAAGTGTTAAAGTTATTTGCATATGAAGATGAGATAGTATCTGTGTTAGAAATGAAAGGAAGAAAAAAAAAATTATGAATAAACTATAATGGAGCCTTACTTGACAAGACAGTGGGAATGAAGTAGGTTAGGGTTAGAACCATAGTAGTAGATTACCTAGTTTTTTTCTCTTCAACCAACTTACTCAATCCACATAGAGAGCTCGAAATAATCAAAGAAAAACAGGTTCTTATGTAAGTTAAAAATAATGGGTTATCCTCCTTTTTTTTTTTCTTTTTCTTTTTGTCGTTGTATGCATATATGTATATACATATACAAACAGAAAAATCTAGAACCAGGCTTTTCTGCATTTCATTTTTTGATTATACTGACATTTTGGATCAATTTTTAATGATCCAAATTATTCATATTGTAAACCTCATTGAGAACTTTAATACAGTAAATAATCACGTTGATCGAATAAAGATCAATACTCGATCAATATCAATTTATATCAAAATAATGTGCATAATCATTTATGTTACACTTATTTATTAAATTGTAAAGTAATGCTGTACGGACACTGAAATGTGTCCGATCAATGTAATATTTTTTTTTATCTTAATGAATAGTTTAAATAATCAAAATACATTTAAATACTTGAATTGTACTGATGCAATCCATTTTCTAGACTTAGGAGAAGCCACGTCTTTATTAGCCACATTATTCCTATTTACAATTTACTCATAATGAGAATTCTATCTTTAGAAAAAAAAAAATCAGAACCATAACATGAGAAATTGAGAATCTTGCTAGTTTTTTCATGGCTTTGTTACTACATTATTCCTATTTACTCTTAATGAGAATTCTATCTTTAAAAAAAGAACGAAAGAAAGTCAGAATCTAGATTGAATATAAATAGTGGCAAAAATAAATAACATAACATTTTGCCAAACCTTCCAAAAACAGAAAATTCTAGTAGAATCGAACCCATAACATTATTTTAGGGGACAACTTCAGCAATCCAGTTTTTGACATGTAGAAGTGTAGTTCAAGTATTTTGAACTTTATTTAGTCTATTTTGATGATTCAGAAAGTTTATATTGTAAATTCCGTCGTAAAGATCAATATTGTAAAAAATTACGTTGATTGGACATAAATTAATATTCATATAGTAATGTTTTATAACTTAATGTATGAGTGTGAA
>BRYF01000023.1:12504637-12507137 GCA_030159135.1 Actinidia polygama | reverse complement strand
CCCAACATGAAATATATATTTCAAGGGAAAATACTATGGGTACAACCATATAGCACCCCAAATGCACACCATATGAGGTGTTGTATTTGGGTTGGCTGGGTGTGGGGTGGTTGGGTGTGAGGTGAAAGGACAAGGTGGATCCCACACCCAGCCAACCCAAATGCAACACCTCATATGGTATGCATTTGTAGTGCTATATAGCACTATACTCGATTGCACTCTTGACGAGGAAAAATAAATAAAACTTCCCAAAAAAGGGAATGTTTGTTAAACAATCGCTTACCATTTTAGTGACCTTTTGGCGCCAAGCAACAGGCATTTATTGGTCTCTCTCTCTCTCTCTCTCTCTCTCTCTCTCTCTCTCTTCATGTGATGAATCAATGGCGCTTCATAACCATGTGCAAACATGAACACACTGACGAGGTTCAGACACTGCTTCCTACGACTTGATAGCAATCCCATGGATTCCTAGGCACGTGAGGAAACAGTTGATATACTTAGGCTCCGTTTGGAACCACTTTATTTGAATTTTTTGAGTAGTTTTTTTGTTTAAAATAAATAAAAAAGTTAGTCAGAGTTGGTGTTTTTATTTTTTTATTTTTGTTTATTTGCTTATTTTCATCTAAAGTAAAGCTATAAAAATAAAAAAGTCAAAAAATCTTAATTTTTTTAATAATAAAACTTAAACAAAGTTTGCCTTTTTAAGTATTAACAAACGGAGTCTTACTCTCTTGGATATTGAAGAGGATAAATCTGTTCTGGATAAATGTATCTTCTTTTAGGTCTTAACTGTCTTTTTTTTTTAGTTTTTTAGTTTTTAATGAAAATTTTTAACTATTTGATTAAGATTTTATATTTTGATTTTTCGGGAACTTAAAAATATAAAGATTTTCATTTAATTTGAAAAATAGTTCATTAAATAGTTCCTAATTTTAACAAATTATTTTAATTTTTCAAGTTTATCTTGTTAAAAAAATAAAAAAATATTAAAATTTTACATTAATTCTGAACTTTTTTTGTATAAAATTATCCATATTGCCCTTGTCTTTGTTTAATGTTATTTTGTTGTCATAATTTCAAATGCATTTCCCATTGTACTGATTAAACTTTAGATAAAGAATAAGATAAGTTGATAGCAACTCTTATCCACAAATAATAAATTAATATTAGAGGGTGAATTCAGGTTTGCTAAATGTTGCGATCTCCATAACGTTGACTATTTCTTAGCCAAATGCATATATAATTTGACGATCTAAACCGTTCATCATTTAGATGTCATTGCAATAACGATGTGTGGCAGAAATTAGAATGATTGGGTTTTACAAACTATGATACATTTGTTTTGACGATATATTTTATTTCATAATAAAATGTTCATAATTTTGTATTTTAAAAATAAGCTTACTAATACTTAATCATTTCAATTTTTGTCATATATCTTTATTGCAACAACATCTAAACGATAAACAGTTTTGATTGTCAAATTACATACGCATTTGATTAAGAAATAGTCAATTTTACGGTGAAATTGAGATCGCTAACTTTAGCAAATCCAAATTTGCTAATGAAGTCCCAATCCCAATCCCAATCCCAATCCCAATCCCAAGCTTTCTTTTTTTTCAAAATTAATTTTGTAAACTATTTTCAAGAATTATTTTTAAAAGAAAAAAATATTCATAACTTTTATATTTTATTCCTTTTTAAGTTTAAACAATTTTGAGAATTTAAAAATATTTTTTTAGTACTTGGGTTATTTTTAGAAAATCCCTAAACCAACTAGTGCGGATATATACATATCACTTTACGTAATTATTACATATCTCGTTTTGTTTTACTTTTTCAAAATTTAAGACTTGCAAGTTAATTTTGGAGACTTTTGGACACATTATGAGATTGATATTGGCCTAACCCTTTTAATTAATTTTTTCATGCTGTGATTGTGGAATATTAATCCTCTTGATCAAGAACATATCCATCCAATTCATGAAGAGGTGCACTTAAAATGTAATGTTTTACCTAACTCTCAATAATTTAACCCGAAATGGATTGGTTAAGTAGGAATTTGGTATAAGAATAATCGGTTAGGGATTAGACTATTTATAAATTAATGGTAACTTGTTTGACACAATCACACGGATGAATGTGTTTCCAAAAATTAAATATCTCAAAATTAAAAGAATCGTTATCCCTGTTGTGGTAAAAATTTGAGGCGAACAACCAATAGTCGAATTGTTCTTTTACCTCGGCACAGGACCTTGGCTACAACTCGGGTGACCTGCGCAGATAATTGAACAAACGTTAATGGCGGGGGCGAGGCCACTCAAAACCCCTCCGGCATGCGAATCAGACAAAGGCGACGATAGAAAAAATAGCAGAGCTATAAGTATGTATGAGCCAAAATTAAATTGTGTACCTCATCATGATGGAGGAGCTGCCTTTATATAGATGGAGAATGGAGAGTCGTGTAAGGAAACTGCGACATGATTCTCGGACGGCTAAG
>BRYF01000023.1:12472137-12474637 GCA_030159135.1 Actinidia polygama | reverse complement strand
TCTAAATTATTGAGTTAATATATTATATTATTATTAACAAGTATTTGATGTTTTTACAATCACTTAGAACTTAACTCAACTTACTTATTAAAAAAAAAACTATTTATGGTCATAAAATATGACTTTTGTTGATATGTTATTAGCTTTCCAAAATACATTTGGGCCAAATTGGAGACATGATTTAGCTTTGTCAAATTTTAGTATACAAATAGAAAGAATTTTTTTTTTGAATAATCAAGCCAAGAAATGGCTTATCGACCGCTAGATATGTTTTAATTCTTACATTTTTGAACTAACTCGTATTGTCAAAAAAAAGAGAAATTGAAATAATATAAAATTTTAATTAAATAATAAAAAAATATTTAAAATAAAAAATTCAAAAAAAAAATTACTCCAAACGAAGCCTTAAGGAATAAGTTTTTTTCAGTTTTTCGACTATTTTTTTTAAAGTTTATAAGCAAAAAAACAATCAGAATTAACATTTTAATTTTTACTTATTTTTAGTTAAAAGAAAGCCAAAAAAATATAAAAAATAAAAAATCTTAACTTTTTTTATAACAAATTTAAAAAAAAAAATTGAAAGTATTACCAAACTAAGCTTGATGAATCCATGTTTGAGAAAGGAAAATGCTATGGGTACCACAATGTTGCACACCTGGGTGAGTTGGAGCATTTGGATTGGCTGACATGACTGGGTGGACCCCACACCCAACCAATCCAAATGTTCCACCTCACCCAGATGTGCATTTGGGGTATATTATTGGGGTACCCATAACACTACTTGTTTGAGAAATGAATGGGGGCCCAGTACTTATTTTGACGCACTGTAGTTAGGGTCGCCGACATCATAAATGGAGCATAGATCATGGCAGATTCTCTCTCTCTCTCTCTCTCAATCTTCCACGTCTTTGATAAATTACCTTTTTTCAGCTTTGCTGTGAGCCTCAGGACTTGGGCATCGGTTGAGAAGAGTCCAAGTTCGGACGTCGGACCCACCCACCAATGGTTTGCGACCTACACATATACTTGGCTAAACTGTGTGCGTGTTGCTACTGTAGTTCCTTCCTGATAACAAAACTTGATGAACAAGCTGCAAAAGTTACTGTACAACCGCTTGCAGTCACGGAGAAGTTGAGATAAACGGCAATTGGGGCAACCGGCCGCCATTTCAATATTTTACAGTAGAATATTAGTTAATAAAATATTTAAATTATATATGTTTGTTATTTTAATATTAAAAATAATTCTGCATTTTTTATATATATATTGTTATAATTTTTAAATTTTACATATACATTCATCTTTATAAGTTCGTGATCTTGTGCCTATCCCTATGTGGCGCCTTGCAAAAAGCATTAAAAATCATGGAAGAATCGGTCTCAATAAGCAAGTGCCAGAAACCATAAATAGAAGCTAACCAAAGGCCCTCCCTCATTGCCCAAAACTCAACAAGTACTGGTTTGATCTTTTTAGTTGTGCTATTTACTTCTAATTGTGTGATCAATCAACTGTTGTGGGGTAGTCGATTACCAAATATAAATAATCAAATTGAAGATGGGTGTCTGCGATGATGTATCTACGGTTGACGGTGGCTCCTATAGGGGATGCTGGCGTCCTGTCCGAGCTGCAAGATAATAATAGTGAGAAAGGTAGCCGGAACTATTTCAAGACGGCTCTTTGACGATCAAATTAGATGACCGAATTTAGCAAGTGAATGTAGAGAGAGAGAGAGAGAGAGAGAGAGAGAGAGAGAGGGAGTATTTGAGCTTAGGGTGGCTTTGATTGCATACATTCGAAAAGTATGGCCTAACCTTATGTAGTATAGTTCGTGCGTACATAAACGCATTGTCACGTCACCGGTTATACTGCAGTTTTGCACATTTTAGGACACGCCGACTGCTGTATCAGTGAGTAAGCAACTGACTCAGCCATGCCCAAAAGTTTGCCGCATAAGTTACCTTTACTTATGCCCCCTTGATATACCTTGGGATCGCTACTGACCGTTGTCTCTCGACCGAAATCCGACACGAATACCCTCCCGAGCTTGCTGATAGAGTAATAGCCAAGCGATGGTACTCCATCCTAACTCGGCTAGCGCTTGCATCTAGTATTTTATCCCCTTACAACCATGTAAATTTTTACTCAACTTCCAATTTGACTTGTGTTTATTTGCTATTCAAATAATTAACGAAAATAGGTCGCATGACCTCTAAAATAATATTATATAGTTCTAGTGGATCAGTCAACATTCACACTAAATGCGAAGTATAAGAAGTTAACGGAAGAGAAACGTATACCTAGGGTGAAGTTTTGTAAAAGTTACCCTTCTGTTATTTTTCTTCAAAAGTTCCTTTTTGACTTTAATTCGTGGCAAATACTGTTTTCAAAATGTTGTTGTTTCCTCCTTAAGCACCCACTTATTTTCGATCCCATTCTTTAAGGAGGAATCTAAGAATTTTATTTTCCACACCCCATGAGAATCTACTCTGTTTTGAAGTTA
>BRYF01000023.1:12424637-12429637 GCA_030159135.1 Actinidia polygama | reverse complement strand
CAATGTCATCCCTTCTGAGACTTGCCGCAGCACCAATTTCCACGGCTTCTTACAAGCCGTGCTGACCAAGCTGGAAAATGATAAAATAACACATTTCAAATAATATAAAATCTAAATAATAACACATCTCGAAAACGAAAACAATGACAATGACAATAACTGTTTTGTACATTTATCATGCTAGTTTCCTTTCTGTTTCCAGAGCCCAAATAGACGAAATCATGGCCGGGGTGAAGAATAGCTGTGTCAAGTTCTTGTGGGTAGCGCGTGGTGAAACCTCTCGGATTAAAGAGGCATGTGGTGGTGGTGAGGGGGTGGTCGTGTTGTGGTGTGATCAGTGGCGACTCCAGGAATTTTTTTTAGGGGTGTCATTCAAAAGTATACATTTTATAAATTTAAAAATTTACTCTAACAATATTCATTATCTATTTTCAGTAAATTGACAAGTTAATTTGAACTTCTCAAATCATAAATAAAATATGATTTTCATACATTGATACTATTGTTTTAACAAAAACACATGCAATTACATGAACTTTAACAATTGCTTATTGCAAAATGAAGATAAAGTTTCACAATTCCTTGAAATACCTTGAAACATCTCACAATTCCTTGATTTGATTAGCTAAAATTTTAAAATTTTTGTATGTATAAAGGATATTAGTATAACGATTGGGTTCAAGACCCATATCTAAAGGGTTCAAAGGTTCTATAAAAAAAAATTATAAAATTTTATTCGGTATTTTTTTTTTCCAGGGGGTTCAACTGACCCTCTGGCTATAACCTAGAGCCGTCCGTGGGTGTGACCAGTTGAACGTGTTGTGTCACCTGATGGGTTTTGGTCCCATTGCGGATGGAATTCCACCAAGGACGGCGTTTTTGCTGGGGTTCCATTCCTCATCCAATTTTTGCAGATCAAATTCCAAACTGCAAGACTATAGCGGAGGATTGGAAAATTGGGTGGAAAGTGAGGAGAGGAATGGGTGACTAGAGAAGAAATTGCTTGAATGTGGTTCATGGATTTGGTAAGCGAGGAGGGGATCGGAAGGAATGAGGAGAAGGGCGAAAGAGCTTTTGGAGGTTTCCCGGAGAGCGACCTCCGAAGCGGGGCCAGCTGAAACTTGTTGGAAATGGGTTTTCAACCAGAAATTTTTCAGAATTTCTTGGCTAGTTCAAGCTAAAAAATAAATAGGTTCCGTCAATCTTTTTGAGTGGTTCCAAGTGGCAACGTGTTTTTCTATATGTGGAGCTGAACATCAAGTATTTGGTTGTTGAAAACCGTTTACAATTGAATGAGAAATTGACATCAACGTGAGCTACTTGAATTAGTTAAACTTTGGTGTTCTTGATATTTTTGGGTTTGTCCCACATTAAAAAAGAGATAAAGTGTGAAGTCACTTATAAAGTCAGACTTTCATTCCTTGGTATAGGCTCCAAGGGGTACCCAAGTTTTTTAAGGAGGAGAGTTATGAATGAGCTTGGCCCAGACTTTGGACTTAGTGAGCTAGACTTAAATTCCACACTCGTCGCCCGCCCAGGTCGTGGGCTTGGGTGTGGGTTGTGGCAGGACTACTATTTTTTTACAGAAATTTATTTATTTATTTTTAATAAATAAAATTTTAGTAATTACAGTTTTGGTCCCTGAACAGTTGCGTCTGTTCAGATGAGTCCCTGAATAGTTGTGACTGTTTGCCCGAACTATCGCGTCTTTTTATTTTGGTCCCTGTATGTTTAAATTTTAAACGAATAAATCCTTTGAAGGTTTGCCTTCCTTGAAAAGTTGTGTCTTTTCGTTGCCTATATATATTTAATCCTCCAGCAGTTTAAAGCACTAAAAAATTAGAATTTCCAAATTAAAGTGCTTCTGCAACTCTTCATGTTGTTCATTATTAATCTTTAAAAGAGAGAAAGTTCGATACATAAATTTGATTCGCCAGACTTGAAGTTCGAAATGCTTCGATTTCAAGTAGATCGTTGGATCCTGGGAGACATATACCGATCAACTCGTAGCACCAGAGCGAGGGCGAGTTCTGTCTTAAGGAGATTGTGTAAAACACAAGGCTCGATCACTCATTGTCTGATTATATTTATACAAATGGTACGTTAATAATTTGTTGTTTATGGATTTACGATAAATAGGAAAGTACAATCTTTTGTGACGTTGAGAAATCAACTACAAGGTTTTACCATCCCATTTCGTTTATTAACAGATTGTTATTTCCTTAAGTACTTAAACCAACATGGATGCTTTCAATCGGGACATATCTCACTATCCTACAATCATCAAATAGATTTCTGTATTAAGTTCCGATGGATTAGATCCTTATTTGATGCTTGTCATAGTGTCATGGAATGTGCAATTTCAAGTTCAAATTGAGATTAGCCATTACTAATTAGGTGTTATTTGTTATATAACCGTGAAAGATTAGAAACTGGAGCAATTTGCAGAGATGAGCAGGCAGTAGAGTTGAGAGTAATTTTCCATGTCAATCAATTTGCATTCATATTTTACGAATAAGTATTCTTTTCATTTAATTAAGTATAAACAATCAAAAGAAACTAAATTACAGTAAAAAATTAGGTAGGGTCACCCAAAAATTCCATAGGAGATTCCTCGGTTGATGGAGACGATGTTGATCTGTTATTGATGGTGTGGTCGGCGGTTGGTGTAGGTGATGGCGATAGTGCCCAACCACAGTGGCATGTAATATGGCGGTGGCATGTGAGACGGTTTGATCATTGATGGTGAATGGTGATGGATTAAGTAGCTTTGGAAAAAATAATTGGTAATATGTAATTAGGGTTGTGAATTTGGTATGTAGGTATTAGGGTTTGTAAGATGTAATTTTTTTTTTTGATTTCTACTATCTGTATTAGTATTAAGTTTTGGGGCAAATTATTTAGGATTATATTTTTTATTGGGAGAATTATGTAGAGGGGCAATAAGGTATATTCAGTTTCCAATTTGAGGTCTTGAAGTAATTTTACATTTTCTGTTTACTCCATTAAAAGAACTTGCACTGAAAAGGGAGATCAGTGTAATTTTTAAAATATGAGATGGAAAGTTGTATTAAGTGAAAACATTAGGGGAGGTCGTTGTCATTTTCCTTTTTTTTTTCCGCTTTCTCTAAGGATCTTAAGGAGTCAATAAGGATTGACCTTCCTATGAAAATAGTAAAATTCATAGTTATCAGAACTGAACCGGTGCTTGAACCGGTCAAGGCACTGATTCACTGGTTCAATCGGGGTTCAACCGGTTCAACCGATTATATAATTAATACATAAAAAATATATTTAAATTAAAAAATATATTTAAAAAGTATTTTATAATTTAATATTTTAATGTTAACAAACATATTTAAGAAAGAAGTTTATAATTTACTTGTGATTAGGTGTCAATACTCATCATGATTTTTTCTTGACTACCAAATTGAGTGCATATCAAAATGTGTCACTTTTAAAAAAGTGGAATTGAAAAAAGCATTTAAAATAGTTATATTAAGAAAAAAAGTGGAAAATAAAAGAAAATTGGGTAAATTTCACTGACCACCCCTGATTTTTTGAAAAATACAATAACCCCCTATGGATTATTTTTTTTAAAAAAAACTATTAATAAATTTTTTTATTTATTTTAATGGGTGTAATGATAATATTTTTAAAAATTCCTAAATCAAAGGATAGTTTTATTATTTTTGCACAAAAAATAATTTTATATGAAAATTTTGACATTAATTTTAAAAATAAAAAAATGAGCGTATTTGTTAGAAACTCAAAGGTGGTAAGTAAAATTAACTAAAAAAAAAAAAAAGTAGTACATCATCATCCTCAAGCAGTGAATCCTAATAAAGTTGTTCCCTTGGATCGCTGAGATATGCCAAAATCTTCAAGATAAGCAGCCCAAAAAGAAAAGCCTCTCTCTCTCATTTCACTTTCAGAGAAGACAGACTTGGAGTTGGAGGTGCTCAGGTGACGAGTCTGGAGACCTCGTCGCCGCTGCGACGTCCTACGTCCTACATGCAGAGTCCTTCGCGGGACTCGCCTGACGGCTAGAAGACGTCGACGACGGCGTCGTTACACTCAACGCCGGTGCTGAGACCGGCGAGATAGAGATGTCGCACTCTCAGAGTCTCACTACTCTTCCACCGTCAGCCGCCACTCCCGCGAGGCCTCCTCCAATCGATTCTCCGTTGAATCTCGCAAGATCTAACCCGCCGACGCAGCCGGAAAACACCACCGCAAGGGCCATAAACTCCCCATAAAAAACTCGTCCGGTTCACTAAAATTCGTCTGATTCATCGGTTTTTTAAAAAATCGTCCGATTCTCCCGGTTTAAAGTGGTTCATATACATTTTCTGTAAAATAATAAAATCAAACCGGTATGAGGTTCAATTCCCGGTTGAACTGGTTCGACCTTCCGGTTCGGTTCGGTTCGGTTCTAATAACACTAATAAAACCTAATTCAACCTGAATTAAATTTTTATTTTTCATAAATTATATTCATGTCACTGAAGAATTATAATTTCACTTCTGCCCTTATCTCAAAAGTTATTTCGAGTCCCATGTAATTAAATACTTATTATTTTTCTTGCGTTAAGATTACACATGACCTTTATATGAGTTTCAAATGAGTCAAAATTTATTTGATAAAAAGTCCATTAGACAGAACTTGGATCTCAAAGCCCTTTAATTTTTTATTGAATTCGCTAACATGTGTAACAATTGAACAAGTCCTACTTG
This sequence comes from Actinidia polygama, assembly GCA_030159135.1. Classification (NCBI taxonomy): domain Eukaryota; kingdom Viridiplantae; phylum Streptophyta; class Magnoliopsida; order Ericales; family Actinidiaceae; genus Actinidia; species Actinidia polygama. Next base: position 12,424,900 of record BRYF01000023.1, on the reverse strand, counting down.
TCGTGCGATGGTTAGGATATTTAGGGAATAAAAGGATTGGCGAGATCCAATGATTAGTTGATTCGCGATTAAGTAATTAATGAATGAGTGATGGTAACATGATTCTATCAGTAGATAGATTTTTAATAGCAGTGAATGAAATTATCATAAAGTTTTTTTTAAAATTAATATTACTTGGAAACTTTTAAATAATTTTATCTTTTCTCTCTCCTCACGTGATTCGTAGGCCAAAATCAAGTGACAATGTGAAAACATAAGTTATG
>BRYF01000023.1:12407137-12409637 GCA_030159135.1 Actinidia polygama | reverse complement strand
TGAGAGGGGAAGTTGTATTAAACGAAAACATTAGGGGAGGTCATTGTAATTTTCCCTTTGGTTTTAATACTGCACTTATAAATATAAGTTAATTTAACAAAATCAAGACTTGAACGCAAAGCTTTGTAATATTTATATCATTTTGGAACAATTTTTTTAGTAATATAGCGTTAATCTTTTGAAAAAACTGAACTAGTGTTCGCGTTTTATGCATAATTAGATAAACAACATTTTGCCCCCTCAAAGTATTGTGTGATTCCCACTTTTTCTCTCAAACAAATAATTTTCTCATTTTGGATCCTAAACTCTTGAATTGGTTGTAATCAAGACCTGCCTTTCACTTTCGTCTAATTTCAAATGGGATATGCCACGTGTGCGCCATGCGAAATTTCAGACCCAAAATTAAACGCAAAACCCAAAACGCGACTCATATCCACACCCCTTCTCCGAAAAAAACAAAAAAAAACATTCATACCCTAACCCTAACCCCAACCCCTTACATTAATGGATGTCATAGTAGAAGACAGATTAAGACCAAAATTTCAGAGAATTAGCACTAAGAAGCAAGAACAACAATAAGCCAATACTTGCATGAAGCAGATTAGGAAAAAGACAGAACCAACAAAACCCACCGAAACCAACAAGCATATAGAGACAGAGAAGCTGAAATCCAGGAACAGATTCAATAAGACAAATTTAGTTGCATCAGGAATAGAAACCTCCAAGAATATATAGAAAATTATGCACATTCCTATGTAACCGAAAATAATAACAAAACCCATGACTTATTTAGTACTATCAAAGATCAAGTTTTCAAACCTTTAGCGTGTGTTGCACCACCAAGCTCATTCCCCAAATCTCCTCCACTAAACACATGAATACCTCCCCCAGGCACTTACAACACATTGTTCATCATCATCTCCTTTCCTAAAGTCATCTTCAGAACCATCTTTCCTTGTCCTTCAACCTTGCAGTCGAAGAATTCCCCATGTACAGCTGCTCCCCCTTGGCCGGAGCTCCAAAGTGGTCAACAACTTGTACGAGCACACTTGGCAGCTGGCTCCAATATCCACCCACCACTCACATGGGTTAGACCCCACCAGATTCACCTCGGACACCACTGCACAGAGGTCCATGTCATCAGCCGCAACCATGTGAGCTTGTGCAAGCCTCTTTCCTTTTGCCTTGGCCTGCTTGCTTCTGCACTCAAACCATCGATAGCCCATCTTGTAACAAATGTAGCAATTGCCAGGAAACTTGTACTTCTTGGCAGCAGCACCTTTAGGGTAAAAACGTAAATTTCAGATAGCTCCCTATGCAGTTAACCCATCCTCAGACCCATAAACACAGATCTAAAACTTTCGTATTCTTCAAAACAATGACTTTCCAAGTTCCAACCAAAACTTAAACCCACCCACGCCTGTATACTCAAATGCTCCATGAAGTTCTAATCTACGACGGATCTATTAAATTCCAAAAACTCATAATGCACAGGCCGCATTTGAAGTGACAAAAATGAAGAGATCAATTATTGTTCGCGTACCACGGTTTAAAAGTCATCTTTTTATGATTTAATTTAATTTTCTATTTCCATACTTGATTTTTTTTTATTCCATGATTGATTTTGATAGTATGTTTTATATTATATTCTGATATTCTTATTTATTTGTATTGGGTTTTTGTTTCAATTTTTATTATTTATTGTGTTTCTAATTATTCAAATTAGTTTTATTAAGAAAAAGTAGAACATTGAAAAATTATATAAATTAATTTGATTTATTCACTTGATTAAGAGGAAGAATAAATCGCAAACTAAACAAAATCTTACTGTTTGGTGGCTCTACCTTGAGGTTGCAGAACAGAGAGCTGCTCGAGACGACTCTTTAAATGAAAAAAAAAAAGGCAAGTAGGAATTGAACCCACTAATTGAATCCTCACCGTCCTCCTCTTCCTCTTCTGGTGGTTTTTAGAGTGCTTGGTAGTGGAGGATGTGGTAGATGGTGGTGAAAATTAGATTAACACATGAAATCATGGAGAATTTATTCAGGGTAAAATTGGTATTTTAAAAAATTCAGTAAGGTAAGGTCATCCTATTATGTTAAGTTATTCAATGTTTGACTAATGGAGAGGCCTAATGTGATTCAACTATAAATATCAGGGAAAAGAATGTAATTTTTAGATATTAACTTATTCAATGTTTGACTAATGGAGCGGCCTATATGTGATCCAACTATAAATCTCAGGGAAAAGAATGTAATTTTTAGTACCTCAGGAGAGATACGTGTAATTTACCCTATAACATAGGATGCTTGTCCTTTCTATTCCATTTCAGCGAGCGTTATTTCTGCTTCCTCCATAGTCCACATCTTTGTGCCTTCTTCTTCTTCTTCTTCTTCTTCTTCTTCTTCTTCTTCTCCCCATCCGGTTCCAAACTCCAACTTAGAAATGGAGTCCGTACACGCGGATCCAACCATCAGTTTCCACGTGGTGGCCATGCCCT
>BRYF01000023.1:12387137-12389637 GCA_030159135.1 Actinidia polygama | reverse complement strand
CTTAATTCACCACTTAAAATTGAATGTATTAAGTAAAATTAAATGAAGTTGTTTTGATAATTATATGGGGCATCAATTAAAATTTAAGTCTCTTAAAATATAAGTTAATTTTTTAAAAATTTTAAATAGTAAGATGGCTATTTAATTCTAACTGAATTTGTAAATGTATGTGCATATGCATTGACATGCACAAATATAACTCCTCCTCCACCTCCATAGCTACCATCATCTCTCCACTCCCTCCACTCTCGCAACCACGACCAACCCTTCATCTCCACTACCATTCTACCATTGTCACCACCGCTACTGTTACTGAGCACCACCGGATAATCACCACCATTACACCGTTACAACCATACTCCACCTCCACCACTCTCCACACCTATTATCATTCTACCGTTGCAGCCACCACTGATATGCAACCACTACCTATATACCTTCACTACACCATCATCCCTTCACTATCAATACCACAACCACCACTATTACTATTGTCGTCATTGCACCCTCTGCCTCCACCATCATCCCTCCACTTACCATTACCACCACCACACTCCCCCCTCCCCTCCCCTCCTGCAATCACCATCCATCTCTACTACTATTCCTCTATTACCACCACCACCACCACCACCACCATCCTCTTCCACCTCTATTACACATTCTACCACTCCACCCCCTCCATACCTTCACCACATCACCCCTTCAACCACCACAACAATCACGATTGCATTGTTAGTAAAACAAACACCACGATTACATTAGCATCGCTACTGCGGCCGCCACATTATTATCACCAAACCACCCAAACTTTTTTTTTTTATAAGTTGAATGATAAAATTAAAAAAAATTAAATTTTGTTGAACATATAAATCAGATTTAAATTTAGCTTATTGAATATTTCAATCAGTTTCAATATAGGCAATTTATTAGGGGAACTTTACCACCACACCATGTGAATTGTGGAAATGTCGAACAACTGACTTGTAAAAAGGGGAGACATCCTTTTTACTAATATCTGAATATATAATTATATTATCTTAATCTTACAAAAAAAACAACGAAGCACCAGTGGTCTAGTGGTAGAATAGTACCCTGCCACGGTACAGACCCGGGTTCGATTCCCGGCTGGTGCATTTGATTTTTTCTCCCCCGTCATTTACGCCCAGCAAAAGAAACCCTAATTTCGAATTAGAGGATTTTCGTTTCCACGTTCTCAACCCCAGATTGATTATTCATAGAGACAAATCAATCTTCCGATCAGTTCAAATCTACTTGTTTGTAACGTTTTGCAGAGAACACGGGGAAGTGACTCCGATTTCAGCTGGCGACGACAATGACCGACATTTTCCGATCCGGCGAATTCCACCTGGAACTCGGACGACGATTCTGACTTTCCTCATTTAGCAAACGGTTATGCGCATCGGTTAGGAAATCGAATATCGTCTATCGGTGATGACGAAGAGAGAGAAAGCAATAAAGACGAAGGAGAGAGAGAGAGAGAGAGGAGACGATTTGGGAGGCCTCTGATTCTGCGAGAACTGAGAGGATGAGAGAGCCGTCGGAATGCTCCCCGATACGTGGAGTCGTGTTCAGTGGATTGGGTCCCGATTGGTCATATCGAGTTCCTGAAGATCAGTTGATCCATCATCTCACAAGATGGAGACGACCGCAGACCACAATTCACGATCGAGTAAGACATATTTTTGCGATTTTGTGTTTGTTTTCTACTGTTATCAGTCAAGGTGGCTCCGTGATTCAGAGGAATTTGCTGTATGAGAATTAAGCAAGAAAGGAACCAATATAGAGCTTTCATAACCGAATCAAATTTTCCTAACAACACTGTTCATGGAAACAACTATTTTTAGAACACAATTTCAAATTGTTTGAATAACAAAAAGCTACACGTATGTTCCAGTGATTCCACGCTAGTGTGCGTCCAAAATCTCCATCTCTTGGTCCCCTTTTTCCATGGCTCTTCCATGTCCATCTCTCTCTCTCTCTCTCTCATGTATACAAAACTTTAACAAATGCATTGGGGCTGGGAAGCTTGGGGTTGCTGTAGCTATATGTACAAAAGCATATGCAGAGAAATCCAATGTGTGATGACAATCATTGGAAAAGAACAAAAGATAAAGGTGGGGGATTGTGATTGCAAAGGGATGATTCTCATACGACACAGGTTCTCTTATGAGGTATGATTTTTTTATTTTTTTTGAATGATCTACTCGTTGATCTGTACCATATGAACTGTACTGATCATATAATTGGATCCAAGATGATCCCAGTGGGCCTGAACATTCCTCTACAGAGAACCTAAAAAGGCACTGGCCTGATGGACTAATGGAACAAGATCCTCCATCAAAAAGATGGAAATGAAACAGTTATATGAAATTATGTTTATGTATCATCCTTTAAGGAAAATACCTGAAGCATGTCTTGGAAGCATTTTATGGTCACGTACCCACAAAGAATAGGGACGCTCAACTAAATTCCACATTAA
>BRYF01000023.1:12237137-12239637 GCA_030159135.1 Actinidia polygama | reverse complement strand
CTAAAAACGAAAAAATTTAAAAATCAAAATAAATAAAAAATAAATAAATAATCTAGCCCAAATAAGACAATGAATTCCAAGTATATATATATATACCTTTTCTTCGCTCTTGATTCAAATCATGGATTTGCATAGATTTTAGGGGAAAGGAAAATGATAATTAAATTTATCCTTTTTGCTTATTTTCTTCTATTTTGCTTCCCCCCCCCCCCCTTTTTCCTCTCTCTTTGTAACAAATGTTTTTGAGTTATGGCAACAATACGCAACGTATAATTATATATAGGCACCCCTTTATATTTAACAAATATATATACAAATATTCTTCACATTTTGGAAACATCACAAAAAGCTCCCAACATTTCAAAATGTATCAGTCAGATCCCAAAAACTATTGCTTAATTTTATCTCTCCAACAGGCCCATAGACCGTGTTGTGGGGTAAAATATTCGCATGTTGATATTCTAAGTTAAGCGCGCCGCCTAAGAGACCGTATCGCCGTATCTCTTATACAGTTTTGATCGCCCCTCGCGACATCGCCATCACTCACTTCGCCATTGTGTGTGAGCTCACCATGTTACAGAATTGCAGTTAATCTCCATATTGCCAACGAGAGAGGTCACTTACCTTGCCTAATCAAAAACAATGGGGAATTCTCTCTCCATAAGGATTCCACCTCCATGAACCTCCTTCTCCACCACGTCGCCTATGATTGCAGGTTATTCTCCATATGGTGTTCTCCTATTATTACTTTGATATCTCCGGGATCTTCTTCCCTACTTAGCCGTCCGAAGATCACATCGTACTTTTCTTATACGACTCTCCCTTCTCCATCTATATAAATGTCACTCCCGAGATTTTATTTGGGCTAGTTTATTTTTTAATAAAATATCAGGTAAGCAATGATGATTCCGATAATAGCAATGATGATATGAATCCAATTTCCTCTCAACAAACTTACAACGAACAAACGTTACCGGCAGGGGTGAGGCCGCTCAAAATCTCTCCGGCGTGCGAATTAGACCAATGCGACAATAAGCTAAGCAAAATAGGAGAGCAGAACTATCAATATGTACGAGTGAGAATTATAATAACCTTACCTGAGATTTTATTTTAATACAGATTCTCCCCTCGTGTTCAGAAAATTACAATCACCTCCCATAAAGATTAAAGTTTAAATTACAAACTCCAAATTAACAAACTCATTTCTCAAATGTGTATGTGTATGTGTATGTGTATGTGTATGTGTACGTGTATAGAGAGTGTGTACCTCTTAACAAACCCAAAATCAACTCCCAAAATCACAACCAATTCAAACCTTAAATCAACAACCCCCAAATCATCAACTCCAAAATTAATCTCAATATCAAACCCAAATCAATCTCCAAATCAAATTCAAAATCACACCCCTAAAATAAACCCAAAATCAAACTCCAAATTAACAATTCCATTTCTCAAATGTGTGTGTATATAGAGAGCAAGAGAGATGGTGGGTGAGACATGGTGCGTGTATGTTTGTGTGCATATATATATATATATATATATATATATATGCGCGCGCACATATATATGTGTGTGCGTGGAGAGATATGATGGGTGAGGGTGTAGAGTTGGCCATGGTGGTATGTAGCGTGGCCATGGTGGTTGGAAGATGAGAGAGAAAAAGATCCAAGTGAAGAGAGGCTCAAACAAGGGTATTAGTGTAATTCTAACTTATATGTTAACTATGTTAAGAGACAACCACTGAAAGGGAGGTTAATGTAATTTCTTAAACATTATGAGAGATCTGTATTAAAAGCAAACATCAAGAGATGTCATTGTAATTTTTTTATTATGCAAAGTTACAATAAAATTCTTCATATTTTTCTCTATTACCGAAATTGCCCCTCACCATACCATTATACTTGGTACTTCTTCTTTAAGGGATAATTTATGTATTTATTAAAAAAATTCATAATAATAAAAAAAATAAAGAGTACATTTGATCAAACGTGGGTGTATAAATCATTGTCCTTTAATAAAAGACAAAGATTCTCTCTTCACATTGATGGGTTTGATGTATTCTTTCCTTCTTCTGCAGAATTGCTGCTCTTTTTCGTTTTGGAAAGTTGTGCAAGTATTTATTACATATTCTGTTTTATATTTTTGTGCTAAAAACAACTTGAAAAATTAATTGTTGAGAAGTTTTATTTTGTTGCTCTTTGATTAATGATTTTAAATAATCAATTTTGAATATAAGTTTAACTACAATAAATATATACAAAATATCTAAATATTGTCCGGGCACGTGGATATGATTATCATGTGAATATGTGATTATTATCATCGGTTTTGATTTTGCTCACACATGATCTACACAAAGGCTAACAAAATGAAGTTAGGATCGGATCCTCATTTTGATTGGCCAGGACAAGACTTGTCCAAATGGATCGAAGAGAAATCTATACCGTAAATTGGGCCTGTTGTGAGCTCGCCCAAGTTCAACATAGTAATTCAAACCATT
>BRYF01000023.1:12219637-12222137 GCA_030159135.1 Actinidia polygama | reverse complement strand
TGTAAAGGATAAAATATCTTTGATTTCTCTGTAATAGCTTAAATTTTTAGATAAATTAATCGTTATCGCTTTTATTATACCTAATTCTGTGCTAGCATGGAAACTTGCCCTAGCCTATTACATAGATCAATACATCGATCATGACTATGATAATATAATCTCATTGTATTGTGTAATAGATTTTGTGTTCAAATTCCATCTCTTATCTATTTGCACGCGTTTGACCTGCTTATGGAATGGAGAGCTAAGCCGACCATTACATGCAATCACTTGTACTTTTGTAGTTTTAATGTCGAGAAATGATATATCACACCAAGTTTTTATCATCGTTTTATGTTACTGCCTAGTTAGATGATTGTAACTGATTAATTATTAAAAAAAATAATGTGAATACATAATCAAGTTAATTTATCTTTCTCATATGCAATGAAATAAAATGGTGATATATAGTTAGTCCTCTTTAATTTATTAAATGCCTTGAAAAAAAGCTAGTGATTTATACAATCATCTTTTTTGTAATTGCACTTTATTTTTTATATCTACTCAAATGTCCTTTTATGTAGTGAAAATATTTGAATAAAAATGAGTATTTAGATAAATTCACCATAATAAAAATAAAAAATAAAGTATAATTAAAAAATACTTAAATGAGCAAAAATGTATTAAAATATTTTATATTCCTCCTCTCATATGAAATACGAGTTCCATACATATTAAATACAATGTGACCCACTATATGTGAGAAGAGGTGCTAGTGACTGCTTAATCATAAGTCCAACAAAATCATCGCTAAGCCCCCCATTTTGGAAGGATCCGAAATTTTCATTAGAGTTATATAAGTTAATAGAATTTTCTTATAATTTGCTAGGTAAATAGACCCACAATTAAAATAAAATTAAAACGGTTTAACAATAAAGACAAATCTCAAAAATATTTAGCACAATAATTGCTTTAGCATAAGGAAGTTTTTCAAAATTAAAATTGATAAGAAACTACTTATAATCAACAATATAACGGGAAAAATTAAGTGAGTTAGTTGTACTATCAATTAAAAATAACTTGTTAACAATATTGAAATATAAAAATTTAATTAGTAATTTGTATCTAAAAAGACTACAAAAATATATTTTAAATAAAATAATACATAAATTTTATTTTAAGTTACTGTTTTAGATCTTATATATATGCTTAACCGGCCCTAAAAGAAATATTAGTTCAAAAGTACTGAATAATTACTCTAATTACTTACAGTTAACGTGCAACTTTGTCATTCTTATAGGATCTCATCGCGCTCTATTCAATAAATTCCAAATCCTTCCATTCGGATTAGTAATCATCAAAACATGACAAAACACAATTCACCAACAAATGGTTTTAAAAACACTTGAATTATATTCACTCACTCGATCGGGCATGTCATTTAGAGATCGGGAGTTTTAATTTTGACATAACAAAAAAACGTGTAACAAAAAAAATTGAAGTAACATATCTTCAGACCCGTCCTTGGGCCAAGGCTCACCAGGCCATGGCCTATGACCCCAAAAATATTTCAAATTTTAGGGGCCCAAAAAATACTTAAAAATTGTCAAAATTTAGAGCTACCCATTTTTATTTTGAAACATTGAAAACTCAAATTAGGCCCATTTTAGGGCTACCCATTTTTACTTTAAGTCCCTCAAAATTCTCAAATTTTAAGTCTATCCATTTTTATTTGAGAACATTAAAAATCCAAATTAGGCACATTTTTATTTTAATCCCCCCCCGCCCCCCAAAAAAAAAAAAAATACTCAGAAATTCTCAAATTTTAGGAATACCACCTATTTTTATTTTAGAATATTAGAAACTCAAATTAGGTCCATTTTAGGGCTGCCTATTTTTATTTTAAGCTCCCATAAAATTCTCAAATTTTAGGGCCCCAAAAAATTTTTGGCCTTGGGCCCCCGAAAACTCAAGGACGACCCTGCATATCTTCTTTGTCTTTTTTTTTTACGTTAATATTTTTAATATGAATTATTTATGACCATTCCTTGAAACTGAGATAAAGATAATAATTTTATCGGATCTTTATTAAACTTACAATAAAGACGTAAACTGCTATAATTTGGAATTTGGAATGTAATCCTAATAACTTTGAAATTATCTTGCAAATCTTGTATGCCATTAAGATTATTTTAAATTTTTTGGGATTGTAATCGTGCTCGAAATTCATTATTTTATGTCACATTTACATGTGCCTAGTTAAAAATAGTGAGCCACAACGAAGTCTAGAATTGAATCTCAATGCTTTTTAACCAAAACAAAATCCCCCCATCGGCTATGGCCATTTATATATATATGTGATATTGAACTTGAAGCCATGTTCAATTTATTAAGTCTAGGGTAGTTCAAGTATATATGTGTGTTTTTGCTTAAGTCTATCCAAAGTTTCCGTCCGACTAGTTCCAGCTACAAGTAGTTAACTTGTTCTTAGTGCTGGACATCGGAAGTAATTATGCGCACA
>BRYF01000023.1:12212137-12214637 GCA_030159135.1 Actinidia polygama | reverse complement strand
GTGATTCCCAGACGGTTCTTTCACTACCTTCTGCACGCAAAGAAGTTGAAGAACATAGCTCTCAAGCATAATCACCTCACAAGACGGGTCAAGACTAGTAGTTTGCCCCTTGCTGTCCAGCTTTCTTTCTTTTGGCCCAGAATCATCTTTTTCTATTTCCAAACCAGTGATAGATGCATCTTCCACTAAAGATATTAAAATGGGCTCAAAACCTTGACAAGAACTAAAGAAGTTGAAAATAGGGTAGTTTCAAGAGAAAAAAGGAAAAAGCTACCTGTATTTTAGTGTTTTTGTCGAAGAGAAACTTGGGCAACATTGTGATATCTGCAAATGAGAAAACCTCTTTAATACAAAGGTAATGGAAGATTTGTAATGAAAATGTTGCCATAGATCAGAAGGGCTAGTGGAGAAGATAATTTTATGCTGCATCACTCACTCCTTTTCATCAGTACCGTCCTCAGTTTTTTCAGGCATTTTCACAGAAGACAATGTTGCTTCTGCATGGTCGGGAGAACTGACTGCTTTTTGATTCTCCATTTCTGGAGTTAAATCTTTTGCTTCCTTGAAGTCACTGCAATTATCCTTCGAACTTGATTCTTCCAACGGCTCTCCATTTTCATAGGACAAGTCATTGCTCCCAATGCACCCGTCTTTCTTTTGCTCAAATTTCAAAAATTGGTTCGCTGGATTTCTGATCTGTTTTCCCCATCTTTTGGAACACTTTCTTCCACTGATACATGGAGAAACTCTGCATCTCCCTGAGAACCTACAACCGGGCGAAGCTTATCTTCAACCTTGGAATCCACGAACAAATTCGGTTTGCTTTGCCCGGACACAATTGTTGAGAAAATAAGAGTCTCGTAAGAGTTCGCTTGACTATGTGGTCGGCAGAATGCAAGTTTTTCCGAGAAAAAACTGACAGGAGGCTTCATGAAGAAAATCATGTTTGGGTCTCTGAAACGATGATTTGACATTAGTATGTACTTCAGGAAGTAGGTACGAACCAAAGGGTTCTTCAATCCAAAGCTTGGCATCTGTGGGGGTACGTCTTTCTGCCCCTAGAGTTTGGCAGAAAGAACCGAATCCCGAATCCCTATCCGCAGAAATACATCCTTCTTCAAACAAAAACCTGTCCTGTGGTCCTAAATTTTTAGGAGCAATATTGTTTGAGAAATGGTCCGGGTTTGAGCTTGACGGATTCCACGTCTTTGTAATTTTTCCTGGCCCTTTCGTTCATGGCGATCATCACTTTTTGCATGGTTTCTATCTTTGGCATATGCATTCTCAACACTGCACCCTATTTACTGGGTTACTAACGTCGCTGTCATGCCTTCTTGCATTCTGTCTTGCCACTGAACTTGATGGTGATCTCTCCGTTGCGGAAAATGCTACGTTTACAACCTTTTTTACACAACATTTGTAGAACAAACGTAAAACGACGTTGTTTTGGACGAATAAATGCAAAACAACGTGGTTTCATTTAGGGAAGAAACGGGAAATTGCATTTATTCTGCCAAAACGAAGTTGTAAACGTAGCATTTTCTGTTGCCTTGCCCCTTACTGAGTAGATTGAAAAGAAAATACTCTTAAAATGACTCAGTAAATATACGGTTTGCAATGTCAGACCTCATCTATGGAAAGCAATAAAAATAACCTGAGCCGGAGGAGGAGCACGACTCTTCACTGTCAACAAGGAACGATAAAAAAAATCAATAAATACAATTCATTTTTTTTTAAAAAAAGGATAATATCATTCAGATGATAAACAAAAGGACATAAGAGAAAGGAGAAATTACAAAAAAAACATAGGGTTTAACATTGGTAACAAATTAAACACTGTACTTTTAATTTTAACAAATCGAACCCTAAAATTTTAATTAAATAACAATTAAAACTATCTGTCAGTCGTCCACCTAGGGTTGATAGAACCAACTGATTTCCACAAAAAACTTTGAGAAACATCGTTAAACGCTTTCCCCCTTTTAAGGCCCCTAATCCATCCAATTAGGCCTTATTTTCAAGCAAAACTCGAGAAAATGGACATAAATTTACTTGAAAAATTGGATGGATTAGGGCTTTAAAAGGAGGAAAACATGGAACGTCGTTGTTTCTCAAAGTTTTTTGCGTGAACCAGTTGGTTCTATCAATCCTAGGTGGACGGAGACCGACGAACGGACCAGATTAAAACTCTAGGGTTTAATTTGTTATCGAGGTCAAACCCTAGTGTGTTTTTTTTGTTTGTAATTTTCCCTTAAGAAATGACCAGAAACAACATCAGATGAGATTACTAACCTCAACCTCAAACTTTTTTCTGCATCTTCTGTTACATAGCAAGACCGTGCTGGTTGGTTTGTTGCACATCTGAAATAGCAGTTTCTCTCTAGCGCCGGATACCTGCTATTCATAAAGACAAGGTTTTCAAATAAACGACAAAATAAACCATTAACAGAAGTGTCATTACCATGTTCCATCTGGAGTTCTGAAATCATGATCACCCTCC
>BRYF01000023.1:12137137-12139637 GCA_030159135.1 Actinidia polygama | reverse complement strand
ATGAAAGAAATTCATTATAGAAAAAAAATAACATAGTTAATATCATAAATAATCTTATATCATATGATAGTCAAATATGATACACAATCAAATCGTTTTGACTCCAAGTAGCCAGTCAACCTTTTTATCCTATTGTACTTGATTGCAGTGGAAAAAAATATTTGAATGCAAGTTTAAAAATCAAAATGGGTAATGCTATGGGTACACTCAAGTTGCACCTCAAATGCATATTTGGGTGAGGTGGAGTATTTAGATTGACTGAGTGTGGGGTCCACTCAGTCCTTTCAGCCAATCCAAATGCTCCACCTCACTCAGGTGTGCATTTGGGGTGCAACTTAGGTGTACCCATATTATTTTCCAATCAAAATAGATCTTGGGGCAAGGTTGAAATAGTTGAGAGCGACTAACCTTTTCATTTTATCTTCATCTTGTTGGGTATTGGTTAATGAACATATTTCGTGAATATATACAAATATTTTAAGTATTTTAATGTATATTTATAAATATTTTATAAATTTTTTTATATTTATTAATACATCTTTTATGTATTTATTATGGCGGGCGGTAGGTAAGCATCTTCTTTATTTATTTCTATGTTGCTAAAATCAAGAGAAGTATTAAAACATTCCTTACTTTCATCTCATTTTCATTTTTAGCGAAGAAAAAACTTCTTAGTATTTTTGAAAAATGGGTATTTTCTTAAATTTCTTCACAAAGTACTTTTTTATTGCAAGACAGAAATAATTCAATAAGAATGAATCGTGTGGAACCAACAAATATAGCACGCTAATAATGCATAATTTCAAAGATAGGGATGTGATCCTCCTTATTAATACCTTTGTGCACCCATTTTTGTTGTTAATAATATCTTTTTGGCACGAGATTAGCATAATTTTTTTAGGAAACTGATTTCTACACTTTCCTTTTTGATTTCTGCATTCCAAAAGGAAGTGTAGAAATCAACACCATTATGGTGTTGATTTTTGCACTCAATTTTTTAATTTCTGCACTTCAATTATTTTGGAGTACAGAAATCAAAAAGTGGAGTGCGAAAATCAATTATCTTTTATTATTATTTTGCTTTGAAATTTCAAATAGCTGGGGTTAATTTGTCAATGTATGGAAGCTCTAGCCTTTGATAGTGATTAGTCTATAAACATGGGGAGATTGTTTGACTTCTCTTCCAATGTTTTCATACCTTTCTTTTTTAAAGAATTTTTCTTAGCAATTTTTTGCCTTTCATGATTTTATTTTTAAATTCTTTTGGTCGAAATCTCTTTATTTCTCTCGTACTAACAATAACAAAAATTCCATCTCCTCGGAATCTTTACTTTAATTTTTTTAAATTTAAATTGTATAGACCAAATTTATTATGACGTGACTCTCATTATTCTAGCTTTGAATATGTAGCGGGTAAAAATCTGAAATAAAAAATTATGGTTATATATGTAGTACAATGCAACATTAAAAAACTAATTGTTGCCCTAATCAATCTTTATAGTTCTTATTTCAAGCTGGATTTTGATGGATCTACAAATAATTCACATAAATTTTATCTTAATAAAATTAGCTGAAAGGGGACATATGATCCCAAAAAAGGATGAGGTGGGTATGGTTTGTTTTGTGTTGATCCAACACAATAATTGTTAGGGAATTAATAGTTTCCAAAAAAGTAGTATTCTAGAATATTTTAATTTCAAATCATGTGATGTCATGTTACAATGGAATTTGGATTTGGTGAATATATAGAAATAATTAGTAATCATTCTTCTTTTCTTTTTTTTTTTGCTTTTTCTTTTTTTTTTTTTTGCTTTTTCCTCTTAACATGAAATCATTGTGGTGGGTTCTTCATTTTAAAATTAAAATAATTTATGCGCTTTTGTGAAGATTTTTTGTAAATTGTTTCCCACGAGGTCGGTTAAAGTCATCAAAGTTTTAGATTATGTTTGGACATTGAATTCGTCTAAAGAAACAAAAATATAAGTGACGAAATAAATTTTGTCACAAGACAGTTATAGTAGATGATGAAAGTTTTTTCTCACCACATATGTTGTTTACATCATCATTTTCAGTAATTATTTGTGACGAAACGAAGAATGGGTGACAAAAATTATGTCAAAAATGGTGATAAAATATTTCATCATAAAAAAATTATTATAGATGACGAAATAGATTTTGTCATAAAACAATCATTATTGGTGATGGAATAAAATTTTTGTCACAAGGAGACTTTTTGTGACGACACTTAGTTGAGTAAACAATTTCATCACCCGTTTTGTCACTTATACTATTTGAGAGGAAAAATATGTAATTTGAGACGAATTTAATTCGTCATCAAATACCGAATTTCTTGTCGTGAATGAACAAGAACTAAGGTCTTTTAAATATTTTTATGAAAAAAAAAGTTTTATTCTCACTTTCCTAACCAATCAGAAAAGAGAAAAATAATTAATCTCATCCACTTTATTTTCTTTTAGTATATTTTCTATTTATTTTTATT
>BRYF01000023.1:12097137-12099637 GCA_030159135.1 Actinidia polygama | reverse complement strand
TAACGACTCTTGGGCTCTGTTTGTATGTAAACTTAAAATATGTTTTAAAAAAATATCTAAATGGGTGGTTGGAAATCTAGTTGTTTTTGGTAAACTTGTCTCAAACGCTCCAAATACAACAAAATGTTGGTTAAAATCTCTAAAAATAAAAGAGAAAGGGAAATCCAAACAGGGCCTAAACCAAAGGTGATGTTCTTATATATCTTCCTATGCCAAATATATAATTTAGTAAAAATTGATATATTCTATTCCTTGCATGAATTAGGGAGAGAGAGAGAGAGAGAGAGAGAGAGAGAGAGAGAGAGAGAGTGGCTCTGCCGCCTATCCGACTAATGAGCGGCTTATGACCTCGATTGGTGTTCCATTGGCAAGGAGCAGCGGCTTCAATATGGTCTTTTATGTTTGGGAAAATTATAAAATATACCCCAGGGTTTAAATTATTAAAATCTAAAGTTTTGTTCTAATTATAATAATTAATACTTCATCAGTTTTCTATTTATTAGAGTTGGCTAAAATGAACTAATTTTTGTCAATAAAATAAAATAAAAAATTGACATCTTTTTCTATTATCATCTTTTAATCAATGCAATTAAATCTTTTTTTTAAATATTGTTTTTAAAAATAATTTGAACACTTAAGTTAAAAATAAACTTTACTTGCATTTGATATGGGAAAAATATTCTGATCTCGGCGTGTCATGTCGATTGAAGGATTATGTTGTCATATTGTTTGTCTAGCTTTGGTCGCCCAGCACCATGACATCGTCAATAGGCGAGGTCGTTCGCATCCCAAAACAATAGATCATCTCTTTAAGAACTCCACCTCTCCATGGAGTCGTTACCCCACTTGATCAGAGTCCTTTTTCGCAAGGACTCAGCCTAATAAGGGAACCATCTCCGTCACGACACGTATGATTATGGACTGCTTTCCATATGAGATTCTTCTATCATCACTCCGTTATTCAAGGGATATATTTCCCAAACATGACCACTTGAAGATCTCGCCATCCGAAGATTTCTCCGCGATATCCTCACGGATCTCCAACCTTCGACTATATAAATGCCGCTCTCCCATTATGCAAAGGTACGTTCAATACACAATATATAGTTCTATGAGAGTTTTGCCATATTTATTATCTCCTGATCGCCTTGGTATAATTCGCAGGGTTTTGAGCGATCTTGTCTCGGTCGTTTACTTTTGTCTACCTGCGCAGGTCGTTCGAATTAGAGTCGAGGTCCAGTGCCAAGGTGATGAAGAGCAATATTGACTGTTGGTTGCTCGTTTCAATTTTATACCACAACATTAATTTTAACTTAAAATTGAGCCATAAATGCTTCAATTAAGGTTTTTAAAGGGTTATAAAGATATATATTTTACTAGTTTTGACATGAATTAGTTCATTCCATCAATATCACCAGTCTCCTACTTATTAGAGTTGGCTAAACGAATTTATTCTTGTCAAAAAATTAGAAAAATGATATTTCACTAATTAGATCTTATTTTCAAATAATGTTTTGAAAAATGATGAACAGTTAAGTTAAAAGTAAACTTTAATAGCATTAATTTGAACTTAAAATTGAGTTATAATTGCATCAATTAAGGTTTTAAAATTGTTATAAAGATATATTTTTTTTAATTTTTGCCTAGTAGTTCATTCCATCAATTCCAATAGTGACAGAATTTTAATTATGTTTAGATCAAAATTTTCAGATTTAATCTTTTTTTTTTTGTAATTTTCCTATTATTGCGGTATCTTTTTTAACTGTTCATGGTTCACTTCTTTTGTCGAACCAAAGTAATTATTATAGTCTTTGAAATTAAAAAGAGGTAATGCTGTTTGTAGTCATCTATCTATCCATTAAACAATGACAGTTCATTCAGTGGATCGAGAATGCAAAGTACAATTATAAGATTTTGCTGCCCATACCGAGAGATAGGCATGGATTGTGATAAAACTCTTTTTTCTCTCTCTCTCTCTCTCTCTCTACTTTCTTTTGAGGAGATTGGCCATGCCCATTGTTTTTGATTCCTTTTTAAATTGTGTTGTGTTGATGTCATACTGCATGAACGTTGTCGCGCTTGCTACATAAATTTATGTATGTTAATAATATGGACTAAACGGTGATTGACACGTGTTGAAAACCCTTTAAAAACGATTTTAAAATCCGATGGTAATAGTACAACAATACTAAATAATTCAAAAAATCATTTAAAAAATCACCCCCAAAAAAGTAGATCACTTTCGTTATAGGTACGTGGTCTACAATGAACTAATTTTAAATCTATACCATCTCTCGCAAGGTAATTTTTGAAATAAAAAATCGTTATAATTTGTATTAATTATTAATGATAATTAAGTCGACATTGCCTATAAAATATTATATTTTGTGTCTTGAATCTGTTTTTTTTTTTTTTTTTGTATACGTATAGAACATCTTTGAACTACTAAAATTTTAGGCCTGATTCACTATTGAATGGTAAAGAATCTCCTGCAAATTTT
>BRYF01000023.1:12042137-12047137 GCA_030159135.1 Actinidia polygama | reverse complement strand
AAAAATCGAAAACAAAATGGAGAAGCCATCGCCTAACTTTGTTTCTTCTGAATTTTTTCGTATTTATGTTCCGTTTGGGGTAAGTTTTTTTGGGGGAGTTTTGAGACATTTTAACCAAGTTTTTTTTTCTCTTCATCTGAGATAAGTTTTTTTTTTTTTTTTCCATTAGTTGGATTTTTTTGTAAGTGTTATTTGATGTGTTTGAGATAGGTTTATCTAAAAAAAAAACTAGTGTTTTTTTTCTCTATTTTATCTTACAAAACCAGAAGTGAAAGCAAAATTTTAGTTTTTTTAGCTACTCCAAACGTGGCCTTAGTGAATTTTTGTAATAATTTGATCAAAATTTTATATTTTATCGGTTCCTCCTAACGAGAGGAGTCTGAAAATATAAAAGTTTATATTTAATTTAATAAAAAGTTCGCTAAACTTTAAAAAATAAAATATTTTTACTTGATAAATTAGCTATTTTCTTTTAGTTGTTTTTTTTTTCAAATATAAATAATTTTTTTATATTTTCAGAGTCCTCTCGTTAAGAAGAATTAAAAAAATATAAAATTTTGATCATACAATGAAAAGAAATCACTAAAAAAATGAAAAAAACACAAAAAACAAAGCAACTAAAAAAATTATAAAAAAATAGATAGGCCAAACTGGGGTCCAAAGCTATAATAATTTAAAAACTACAAAATTGCAGGAACGGATCTAGGATCTCAACTTTGAGAAAGTAAAAATATAATAAACCCTAATTAAGAAAATCGACCGTGAGAGTTTTACGGTACAATATCAATTTCTACTCATGTAAAAAAGTGAATAATATTATCGTAAAATATTGAATTGGATATTTTTTTGTCACTTGTTAAGGATTGGGTGAGGAAAATTTTTTTGCAGGGATATACAGTACAGGATTATGCTAGTGATAATAAAGGTTATATTGAAACAACGTGCAAAAGGTCTTTGTTTCGATGTCAATAGAAGAAGATTTACATGCAAAAGGTCTTTGTTTCGATGTCAATAGAAGAAGATTTACACCAATGGTGGTCAGACTAACAACGTTGTGACGGAGTTTTCTTGACTTAGACGAACTTTTAGGTTGTGTTTCCATCAAGGATTGGGTGAGGAGAAATAAAATAAAAATAAAAAAGGATGGTCTAATGGTTTCGAACAGTTTAATTGTCTAAGGACTAGTTTGGAGTAATAATTTTTTTTTAATTTTTTAAGCTAACTTGTTTTTGAATTTTTTTGTTTTTAGTGATATTTTTTACCATTTGATCAAAATTTTATACTTTTCGGACTCCTCTCATCCAGAAGAACCGAAAAAATATAAAATTTTGATTAAATAGTAAAAAAAGTTCACTTAGACATAAAAACTCGATAATCAAAACATTCCCAAAAAAATTACCCCAAACGGAATTTAAATTTTATTTTTTTAGTTTTTTTATCTCACTAAATTTTTGATCCAAACATAACCTTAAGACTGCGGCCCTTCATCATGGCTTCTTCTTCTTCTTCTTTCCTTTCTCCTCGTGGGTCTTTAGTTTTTAATGCTAGATGTTGTTTGGTCTTTCCCTAACTATTAATGAGTGCATGTTTGTTAAGGTTGTCAATATACTATTGTGAAACATGCCAAACATAATTTTTATTTATAAATATGAAAACAATTGGTTTCAAGAAGTCAAAATGGTCAAGACTTCTGTCTGTATAAACGGCTCACGTATCCAACTGGCTTTGATGTAATGGGGTGAACTTGTTCATCAGCATTTATTAATTGCAACTTTAATTTTTTTTGTCAGTTAATGTTGTGTTAGTATTTAGCACAACTTTTGTTTTTATTTATGAATCAAAAATAACTTGTCAAAACTGGGGAAAAAATGTTTTTGGAAAGTTTTATTTTGATACTTTTTAACTTTTTTATTTATATAAGCAATTTTAATATACGTTCAGCAAAATGTTGAGCATAAGTCACCTGATGGACCCTTTTTCATTATTAAAAATCATAATACTCCTTCCCAAATTCTCAATTTGTTTGTTTACTTTCCTTTTTTTTATGCACAAAATGTTTGTATACTTTGCAAAGTTAACTACCAACATAATATAGATTTTTTCTCTTGTCCCTCACTTTTAAATTGACGAAGCACGTTAAATTTTCTATTTTTCAATAATTTTTAATTATTGAAAAATAATTCAAAAACTTGAAACTTATTTCAGTTAAAAAAAAGACAGACAAATTAGAACGAATTAAAATAAAATAGTATTAGAATCTAGATAGTATAAGTAAAAAGAAAATTGGGAAATTTGGGTCGTAAGTAGTGGGCTCTTTGGGCCTACCCCAGAACAAGCCAAGAGATTGGATCAATCAGAAGAGAGCGAGAGAGAAAGAGATTGGATGAATCAGAAGAGAGCGAGAGAGAGCGAGAGAGAGAGAGAGATTACTTGGTGCGATTCAAACAATGTCCTACACCTTGCATGTGACAAGTTTAATTCAAGCGGCCTAAAACGACTTTCACTTTTGGAATGTGATGACTTTAGATTCCATATTATTATTATTATTATTATTATTGATTAAAGATATAGTATCTCAAGTCAGTATTATTGCCGACCTAGACTAATCTCTGTCACCTGAGCAGCTAGCCCTTCATATCATAGGATGCAAACGCGGTTATGCAACGTAACAGCCAGGAATCGAAAGAGAGACTTCCGAGTATTAGCTCGCATCCCGGACTCTCACTCTTGGCCACCACGCCATATGCTAGAGGGCAGATGGTGAAACTCGAACCCAAGACCAAAGAGACTTCTATGGTGTATTATTATTATTATTATTATTATTATTGCAGAGGGACTTTGTCTATTATTATTATTATTATTATTATTATTATTATTATTATTGCAGAGGGATTTTGTGTGTGAAGGCATGTGCGAATTTCATTCACTGTGATTTTTTAAACTAACATAATTAAATAAAAATGTATCTTAAATGAAAAGCACATTAATATTATCTTAACATAGTTTATTTGACTTATATTTAAAAATTAATATAAAATAAATTATCATTTCAAACTGAAAATATCTTAATAATATTTTCATATGGTTTACTTTAATTATCTCTCTTCAATAGAAGGAAAAAAAAAACTCATCTTAAATGTAAAGTATGTTAATGATATTATAATATAGTTTATTTGACTTCTATTTTAAAACCAGCGTAAAAGTAGTTTAATAATAGCTTGTGATAATTATTATTATTTATTTAATTTTGAAAAAGCTTTCAGAGAATGAATAAACTTATTAATTGTAAAATTAATGCATAAAATGAATTTTGATTTTTTCCCCTCATTACTATGATTTGGATATTGAATTAATTAATGTAATTTTATATTATTTATACGTGCATAACACAGCCTTTTGCTAGTTTTTTTTATCTAACATTTTTTTTACTTTCTATGTAAATTCTTAGAATTAGTAATATTTTTTGGTGCTTAATTAATTGAGCACTGCTATAATTTTAGAATTTGAACAAGAAAAATTCATAGAATTCAAAATGAATGGTTCAGATTCACCTGGTTATGTAAGATTCACACACTTAAGTAAATCTGAACTATTCATTTTGAATTCTGTAAATTTTTCTTGATCTAAATTTGGGACCGTGGTTTTTATTTAATTAATTTTACATTTATTGCACCAAATCAAATAACTCTTTTTATTGTTTCCTTAAAAAAAATACTCAGAAAAAATTGAAGTACGTTACTTTAATTTTTGTCGATCAGTGAGGATCATTCTTTAAAATTTTAGAAGGAAAATGGGGGTGAAATATTATTATTCGGCATAGGGATATTCTCAAATCAGTCACCTATCTTTTATTGTTGTTATTAGGGTAAGTTTTACGTAGGCTCCGTTTGGTACCAGTTTTTCGACTGTCTTTTTTTTAAGTTTATAAGCAAAAAAAAAATAAAAAAAAATTAGCTTATTT
Source organism: Actinidia polygama (assembly GCA_030159135.1). Lineage (NCBI taxonomy): Eukaryota > Viridiplantae > Streptophyta > Magnoliopsida > Ericales > Actinidiaceae > Actinidia > Actinidia polygama. The sequence continues at coordinate 12,043,176 of BRYF01000023.1, read as the reverse complement.
GCTTTTTTGTTTATTTTTAACTAAAAATCAAGTCTAAAAAAACTTGACTTTTTGGATAGCAAGCTTTAAAAAAATTTGGCTTTTAAGAATTATCAAACGGAGCCTTATCAAATTTGGCTTTTAAGTATAAACACAAAACGACATCGTTTTGGCGTTGTTATAATTGATTGTAAACCAATTGTTGTAACTGTAAAAAAATTCCTTGTTTGAAAATATTTTTAAATAATTCACATAATTTAAAGTTGAATGCTAACAAAAAATAACAAAAAAATAAATATTGTGCCAAGTCTAATTTTTTAGAGTCAAAAAGTAATGTTGTCAAAATAAATAAATCTTATACAGTTTTAATCTCCTAGTTGCAGGAGTTATCTCTATCACACTCTTATAGGTCTCATTTTAAGTTCCAAAGTTTTTTCACACACTAACACATCAGTGAATATACATTAGTTTATAATTTTTGTTAGTTTGTATAGTACTAGTAATTACTCGTGTTCACATGCACGACGAAAAAAATTATTAGTTGTACTCGTTAGAGTTTTACAACTAAAAAACTAGATAAGATATAAACGTCAGATAAAAGATACATTGCATGCATATATAAATAGATACATTACTACAAAATAGAGAATAAATTAAAAATTATAATAATTTTAAAAAAGTGTTGCTAATTTGGGAGAAATAAGGGAGAAAAAAGTTATATTTTTTTTGGTGTGTGTGGGTCCCACTAAAAAAATAATCCTGGATAAAACGTATACTCAGCTTTAGAGATTTTTTTTCATTGAATCAAAATAGATGTGAGGCCCACATCTTTGAAAAGAAGAAAATGATATTTTTTTAAAAAAATAATAATAATCTCAGGTGAATATCAGGCGTTGAATTAATTCAAGTGAATTTCAACCGTAGATAGTGTGAGATAATTTTTGAATTCAAAATGAGTTATGATTTATATTATAGATTTTACTAAGGCTTTGTTTAGGGTAATGTTTTTTTGATTATTTTTAGCTGCATTAGTTTTTAAGTTTTTTTTTTAGTGATTTTT
>BRYF01000023.1:12022137-12024637 GCA_030159135.1 Actinidia polygama | reverse complement strand
TCCAAGATCTTAGGGATATACTTCCATAGTTATCCGAAGATCTCGCATGAATATCGTCTCCTATCTCCAACTATATAAAGGCCGCTCCCCTATAATTCAAAGGTACGCTCAATACACAATATACAGTTCTTTGAGAACTTTGCCATATTTGTTATCTCCTGATCTGCCTCGCTTCGGTCATTTACTTTTGTCTACCTGCACAGGTCGTCCAAGTTATTTCCTAGGTGACGAAGAGCAATATTGACTGTTGGTTATACACATCTACCACCTACATATGTATAATTTGGCTTCAATTTGCAGTTACGGTGGTTGATTGGGTTTCAATCGACTGTGCTGGCGGCTGATTGGGCTTCAAACGATGGCTACCGTGATCGATCGACATCAATCGATGGCGATGGGTGGGCCTCTTTCGCATGATTGGGAAGATTTGGGTGGTTGGCGGTGATGTGGTGCGTGAAAGAATGGTGGTGGCGGTGGTGGAGAGTGATGGCGGTCGGGTTACAACATATTACGCAAGAGAGAGAGGATAATTAGGAATATATAAGGAAAAAATATAAAGGATAATTGAGAGAGAGAGAGAGAGAGAGAGAATTAGGAATATATGAGGGAAAAAATTGAAAGGATAGTTAGGAATATATAAGGGGAAAAGATAGAAATGATAATTAAGTGGGAGTGAGAGAGGGGATGATTAGGAAAATATAAGGAAAAAATAGAAAATGATAATAAAGTTATTTTTTATAGTATGGAGGGTAATAATGTCATTTTTTTCCTACAATTCCCGTTAAGAACAAAAACTTAAAGGGGAGGTCAATGTAATTTTTTAAATATCAAGAGAGCATCCATATTAAATGCAAATTTCAAGGGAGGTCAGTGTAATTTACCCTTCTATTTATCACACCATAATTTATAAAAAGAAGCCACTCCGTGCCCATAGAAGTAATGCTCGAGCTTGGCTGGTTAAAAGCTTGTTTGAGATCGATTTTTTAATTAATAAACTTTTTTTTTAAGTATGTTGAACTTTTAAACTAAGTTTCAACACTCTACTACTCAGCTCGATAAATTTATAATGTTAAAAATTTTTAAGCTACTCAAACTCGACTCATTCACTCGATAATAGTTTTTAATACTATTTGTGTAGAACTGTTTTTGTCTAATTAATAATTTCTTCTTACCTCATCATAAGAATAAAATAAACTAAAGAAGAATTTTGAACAGCGTAAATATCTTCTTGCCTTGAGTAGTTTTCAACAGCGTAAATTTCTTCTTATCTTATCATAAAAAAATAATATACAAGAAGAAAAAGAAAGAATAGTTTTCAACAGTGTAAACCTCACCATTCGTATTTGGTCATTGTAGTTTGACAACATTTTCACTTTGGCCATACAGTTTCAATTTGAACAATTAAGATCTTATAGTTTTAATTTGGTATCAATGTAGTCCCTTCCATCAACGCAAGTCAAGAATTTAGACGAAAATTGAGCACGTAGGGCGGCTGGGGACGACTGGCATCCCAAATAGAGGTATTAGCTATGAATATATTCAAATTATATAAGTTCATCACCCCAAAATTAAAATTATTATTCTATTTTAAGTACATTCGCGTCCCTAAAATAAAAATCTCACGTCCATCCTTATTTAACATGACCTTTTTTAGAGGGTATTTTCATTTATTAGTCCTTGTAATTTGACCAAAGTTCGACTTTAATCTCTAAGAATAGTCACGTGAGTTTATAAGTACCTCGTATGTATTCAAATTGTTAACGGGTATTGACGGAAAATTATATTTGAACAAATTTGAAAATGGAGAATCTTAATTATTTAAATTAAAACTATAGAACACAGACTAGTTTGTTTTTTATTTTATCTTAAACGAGAGCAAGCCCGCCTCAAACAAAATGAGAAAAAAGGGAGGGCGGACTAAGTTGACTACAAGACAAGGGCTAAACTGAAATTTATTTGAGTTTTAACTCATTGTCTGATGAAGAGTCCTATATCTGCTCTCTTTTGCGGAATTTCTCCTTTTCAATACGTTGGAACGGTGACTTTAAGGGAACTCGAGAACAATTTTCAATATACATCAAGAACCTGGAGAATAGTTTCTCAACACGAGGGTTCTTTTGAATTTTAACTACAGAATAATTTTCAACACGTTGAAAGATCTGCTTTAGTGGAAGGCCCACGTGGAGATATATTTTTTTTCTTTTAGGTTTTCTTTTTTGAAGATTTTTTTTAACCATTGAATCACAATTTTTATAGTTTTTAAGTTTCTCTTGACGAGAAGAATTTGAAATTCTAAAAATCTTTATCTTGTTTTTCATGAAAGACAAAAAAAAGTATTTTTACTTGGACAAAGTAGCAATTTATTTTTCTTTATTGTTTTTTTTTAAAATTTGGGTAAATTTTTAAAATTTTTCATATTCATCTCGTCAAGAATAATAAAAAAAGTATCAAATCTTGATCAATTGGTGAATTTTTTATTAAAATAAAAAAAAATTAAAAA
>BRYF01000023.1:11977137-11979637 GCA_030159135.1 Actinidia polygama | reverse complement strand
ATAAAAGCTAAAATTTAAAATGCTTACATCTAATGAGGGGTAAAATGACTCGTCTTGCACATTGGTCTTCAAAAACACTGGCGGCAACAATATGCCAACGGACATCATAGGGAGACTAAGAGGTCGGCCTATTAGATGAGACGTTCTCTTATGCTATCCTTATCCAAAGACTTGCTGTTGCGTGCTAATACTTCCCCTTCACCTATCAAATTCCGAAAAGTTGCAATTTTACCTATAGTTGTAAAACATGTTTTCAATTTTTCCACTTTTTCAACAAAACTCCTTGAATTTGCTCTTTCAAGTTATATTTGTGCTAAAACTAATCTGCCTTTGCATACTATCTCTGTGTTTACACTAGTCTCTTATTTTTGCCTCCCTTCTCTTTCTCTGCTCTCTCCTCTGCAAGCACTCTTTTACAACCATTTTGATACCACATATTGCAAAACCATACCAACACCACTCCTTATCATGGTGTTCATTATTATACCAAGGAACAGACACAAGATTTTTACCGTGAGGAGACGAATATATATATAACATAGAATTTGTAACCTACGCATGAAATATAATACTAATTTCGACCTTGGGTGACGAACTTATATAATTTAAAAATATTAGTAGCTAACACTGCTATACAATGGGTTTGGGGTGGTGCTCACCCCAACCGCTTACCCTTTGGTCCATCAGATTATACCTATCAAAATTATACTTTGGGTGTCCAAATTAATGACATTTTTCACTATCATAGCGCACAATAAGGTTTCTCCATCTTTTAGTTTAATATTGTTTCACTACTGAATCAATTTTCTAGCACCTTCACTTCCCTCTACCAATTGTCAAACAACCTAATAAATATCTGTAGATTTGGCATATGCTTCGTTGTCCCATTCCCATGTTCATCACAATCAAAACCATCAATTGGATCAGACATTCAACTGATATTACAATCACCAAACATTATAGAGCTAATTCTAGGAAATTAGGTACGCCATTGATCAGTAATATCAACTATTCAAGGGTTTCCAGAGAAGCAATTAAAGCTGACCTTTTCGGCAGGGCCAGAGGAATCGACGGCAGCAACGGCTGTCTTGACGGAGGTCGCTGTTTCCCAGCCGCTGCCGGTGGTGGAGATAATGCTCGCTTTGGGAAGAGGCCGCGGCGGCGATGGCCACAACGCCACCGATTTTGGCCGTTGGAGACGGCTTCGGCTGGTGGTAGAGGGCACAATTGCCGCCAATGGGCCCGAATTTAGGGTTGCTACCGAAGCTAACATTGCGGCCACAAAATTAGGAAAGTAGGCAAAATCTTCCTCCTTCCCAGATTAGGAAAGTATTCTCACGCTCAATCTAATACGGCACCAAATGGAATACAAGCACTGAAGAACCAACCTTATCTACACTTCTCTCTCTGTCCCCTTATCTCGTCAATGTATATTATTAACTGAATATACCGTATAGAGGGCCCACTTAATTTTGGGAATAAAGGATGCTTGTTTCATTTTTTTTTAACCTTTTCAAGAGTATGTTTGATGTCCAATTTTAATTTAATGAAATTAACACTTATGGGATTGAATTATTAATACTAATTCTCTTATTAGATTCATAATTCTTCATTTTTAGAAAGTTAACCGTACAAATAATTATTAGTTCAGAGTTTAATTTTTACTGTACAATATAGTTAAATTAAGAATCACATGATTAATAGTCTAATCACACTCTCAAAATGTATTATTAAACGTATGCTTAATCTTTCTAGAGTAGTAAAATGTCTAGTCAAACTCTATAAAAATAGCTCAAACAGATTATTCAAAGTCGGTAATTAAATTAACGTATGTTACAGTGCCTAATCAATTGTATCGAGTCCGTATTCAATAGTCAATAATTCTATTTCTTAAATCATAAACTTCCTATCTTTTCTCTTTGTTATTTATAATTTAAAAAATGCATAGGGAGTTAAAGAAATGGTATTTTACGTAAAGATAGCTCAAGCAACTAGTTTTGTTAGAGTGAGGGTTAAAAAAATGACTTAGTAAAGTAAAAAATGAGATTTTAATTGCTATTTTAACTACCATGGTTGAAGATTCAAATTTTTTAACCACAGCTTTGATGACTACTGCAAACACGTTATTACACGTACATAAACAAATAAAACGTGTTAGTAAAATTCCTATAGTATTATTAATGGAAAATTGGGCTGGAGTATGTGTATTGAGTTTGAATTAACAATTAGTCTACTAAGTGTTTTATAAAATTGAAAAACCTATAAAATAAAAAGATGTTTGAGCTAGGGTCTATGGGTTTATGTGTAAAAATTCTATTATTGAACAATATTGCTCGTTTCCTGCCCTATACTACAAAAGACCCCAAAAGAGGAAAACAAATCGAAATAGATCTCAATCACTCTATCTACATTCTCTACAATCACAACCACAACCACAATGCCATCGCCACCACAGCCACACCGCCGTCACCGTTGCCATCACCATGCTATCGCCACCCCC
>BRYF01000023.1:11934637-11937137 GCA_030159135.1 Actinidia polygama | reverse complement strand
CATAGGTCTCTACCTTACTAAGTACACCCTGCAACAAATTGTATGAATTTTATTTTTTTCTCAAAACATCATGTTTATTTCTAAACTATTCCTATTATTAATCTTCAAAATTCAAACCCTAATCCAACCAACCTCCAAACCCTAGACCCTACCACCAATCACCACTGCTATCGCCACCATCGAAGCACCATTTGCAACCATCTTGCCCCTGCTTTCTCCCTAGCCATCATCGACCCCAACCCACCCTTCCTTCAGATCGCAACTATGGGCGAAGGAGTGGAATATGGGTGGGTTGTCTGGTGTGGTGGGGTAGGGTTAGGCGCGTCAAGAAATAGGTTGCAATCGTAGAGCGGGAGAGGCCCTTTGAAACGCTAGATCTAAACTGTGGCATTGAATATAACTTGTACTATTTGTTGTAGTATTTTTTTGTAGAGATGTTCTTCACCGATATGAAGACGAAAACCTGCCTTCTCCTATATCTATTATCTTTTGTAGTTAACTTGCATTCGTAAGTAATTTACATATCACTTAAAAACAAAAATATGTTTTAGCTTTGCGTTTTAAGAACATTTTTTTTTTTGCATTACTAAACTATTCGTGTTTTTGCTTAAGATATGATCAACCAACTTCATGTATTGGAGATTGATGTAATAAGAACATTTGACATTGATCTGTAGGCTAATCAAGGTATAAATCCGCTAGGTGCCCTTTGCAATTATAGCCTTTATTCTCCTAACCTTCTCAAGTTCTAACTCTTTCTTATGAATAAAAAATAAATAAATAAATAAATATATATATAAAAATCATAGCTTATTAGACGGTGTTTAAGGTTCAAATAATGTACTAAGATTTTGTTTTGGCTAATTTTTTGGGGGGGGATTTTGAGAATCTTAGCTAAGTTTTTTTGTTTGGTTTGGAATAAGTTGAGTTTTTTTTTTAGTTTTATTTGGTGTGTTTGAGATGAATTTAAAAAAAACATAGGTTTTTTTAGATATTCCAAATAACAAACTTATTTTTTTATGGGTTTTGATTTTTACACTCCTCTTTTTACATTCTACACTCTAAATTTTGTCTTTATTAGGTAAAATTACAAAAGTACCCTCAAAAGTTAATATAAAAGAGAATGACATTTTTATAATTTTACCTAATAGAGACAAAAATTGGAGTGTAGAATGTAAAAAAAGGAGTGTAGAAATCAAAACTCCTTTTTATTTCACTTTATTTAAAAAATAAATCAAAATTAAAAATTAATATTTTTTTTAGCTCATCCAAACAGAACTTAAAATAATTTTTTTAAAAATATATAGTAACCATGCAAATGCATTTAGAAGCGTGGGATGCGTTTAAACTTGTTGTGACTTTCCAAAAAAAATAAAAATAAATTTTAACTTTTTAAGAATAACAATTCAATTTGTACCTCAAATATCTCATTTTGTCAGATACACTTCCAGTCCGCGTGGAGTTAGGCGCGTTACGCGTAAACGGTAAACCACAATAAAAGGTTAAATTGCGTTTACTTCCCATTATAATTGTAAATGGATAACTAGGCCCTCTATAATTTCAAACGTGCGTGGGAACCTCCCATGCGGTTACATGTTAAGGGTATTGGGTACAACTGAATTTATGTTATAATTGCTTATTTAAAAACAGAAATAAAAACTTTAAAATGAAACTTTTAAGAATTATTTTTTTTCTAGAAGCAGAAGTTGTAACATATACTCTTGTCTTGTACAACTTTTAAAATAGAAAAAAATATAAGTTGCAGCTTATAAGCTCTGCCGAATATGCACATTGCCGTATGATTATTGTTTTACACTCTAGTTAACATAAAATTCAATAAGAGATCAACTCGCTATTTTTGTCAAATTCTCAATACCATCCCAAATAGCAAAAACGCCACGTAACAATCAATTGAAGCTCTATCACTACTAAAAGTCCGCTCTATCATTCTCCAGTTTTTTTTATTATATATATTTAGAATATATTCACCATTAATAGTAATACCCAGTATTTTTATTATTTTTGAATTACGCTACTACTCGTAAACGATTTTATTGGCGCCTCTCTTCACTAACATGTGCAAAAAACCTCACTTATTATTGCAACCAATCCATTGCATCAACACAACACACATGCACACACCACCTCTTGCACCATACCTTTCCCATCCACCCAACTACTACCTACAATCCCCTATAAAACCGCTATATTTTTGCACATTGGATATGATTATTGTCAATGCCTCTCTCTCTCTCAGCATCTCTTTATTGTTTTTCGCCTCTCAATGCACCATATTTTTAAGATTAAGGAGTTGGCTAATGCTTGAGGTGCCTCCTTATCAGGTGTTATGCATAGGTCGGAGTCTTCTCATTGCGAAATGTAGCTTCTTCTTCCCTTTATCTCCTCCTAACAACTAGTAAAAAATTAACAAAAGAAGTGTTGCAAAAATAAAAGGTAGGTGTAAAGAATGTTTTCAAGAAGTGCATTCAGGATCACCCTC
>BRYF01000023.1:11894637-11897137 GCA_030159135.1 Actinidia polygama | reverse complement strand
CTTGTTAAAAGATGATGAAATCTTGATCAAGCGTTGAAAAATGTTTACTAAAAATGAGAAAAATTGAAAATCAAAGCACTTAAATTAACTCAAACTAAACCTTAATGTGTTTTTCTTAGATTGACACCAGTACGTATGGTTTTTTCTGATTTCACTGGTGTCAATTTATGAAAGTTCCACAATATTTATACATAATACCATATACGTCTTCAAGAAAACTAAAAATTCCGTGGGTTCACTTGAACCCACTAGAGCACAGGTAACCCTGCCCCTGTTCATTAGGGATGAAATGGCTCCCCATAGAATCATTAGAACAAGAACAGGTCTTGAGCTATTGGATTAAGAAATATGCACGAGCAATATTAAATTGCATTAATAGAATAAGAGGAGAAGAGTTCTTACTCTTGATTGATCAAAATTATTTCCAAGCATCTTCATTTCCATTGTGTAATTGATTGCAACCCACAACTGACAACAAATCATGTATATACATGGATCATGCCTTGCACGTATATTTGCCAAGACATCATTTTTCTTTTGTAGAAATCAGTGTAAACCATACATTGTATTGAAGTGTAATATAGTAGCATCCAGCTCAAAAGGGAAACAAAAATAGTTAGCTCAGCTTTAAATAATAAGCACACAAGCAAAATGTTAGGAAGAGAAATTAATGGGGGGAAAATTGACTTTAATATTTTGAGGAAAACAAGCCTAGAGGTTTCAGGATGTTAGCTGCGTAGTGACAACGATATACCTGCAGTCAAGACTCAAAACCATCAGATAACATGAGATAAGATGTTTCCAAGATGTTTCATTGGTGTAGAATTTTTGTCAGCTTATAATCTGAAAATCTAACAAAGAAAAATGAAAATATTAGATAGCACGTTGTATGAAATAAACTTGATATCACACATTCATAACAAAGTCAACTAAAGAGCATCAGTTTAGAGGTCTACAGTCCCTTTTAAAATAGTTCGGTAGCTGAATTTGCCTTTCCTTAAGATAGGTCTAACTGCACTTCTCGTTGCAAAATTCCACAAGTCATGAAATTGATAGAGTAAATATCTCCAATCCTCCGGTCATGCCTAACTTGAAACCCAACCTACTTGCTAAGACAAAGACCAAGCTCAAATGCCACTTGCTTGGCAGTTGCAAGAACCAGCAACCCGACGAGGTAGTTTAACGCAAACAGTGCTCGAATACTAGACTGGTCTGAACCAAAGTCTGCTTCATAGAGGCACTGAAACACACAACCAGGAAGCACAAGTATAAGACCATCACCATGGAAAAAAATAATTCTGAAATCCAGAAAACAATTTTGAGAGGTCTTACCACAAACAATCCAGCACACAACATAATAATAGCTATTTTGTGGGCTTCGACATTAAAGCTACATGGCAGTGGATGGCAATTAGTGGGTTTATTTGGGTTTTGTGACATGTGTTTTATAGGGGTCGATCCTATTGAACTCTACATCCGGTAGATAAGTAATTAAAAAGTAATGAAGTATTCTTCTTGTGTAACTCTACATCCGGTAGATAAGTAATTAAAAAGTAATGAAGTATTCTTCTTGTGTACCCCACCCCACCCCACCACCCCCATAGGCCTTTGATACCTATATCAACAATAAATGAAAAGTTGTTAGAAAAACAGTTTAACTATAGTATAAGATTGAAATTATCACTAAGAATAGGGTCACAAAAGTATTAAAAAATGTTTGGAAATGTTAAGAGAACTAGAAAATCAAGTACCTAACCCGAGTGAAATGCAAAGTAATGATGATTGTTACAAAATTAAGGCCTGATGCTTAAAAAATCCAGGCACCAGAAGAAAGATACCAAACTTTTTTCAAAATAATTGCATCACCTGCACTTTCATGTACCGTTTTATAAGTACTTTCATGTACCCAAATTTTGCTATGTGATCTAAGGAACAGAACCAAAAGGAAGTAAGTGGATGTATGCAAAATAAGGAACAAAACAACGGATTGGGGTCACAAAAAGAAATGAAGTGATTGAACAAACCTGGGGCAATCATTTACTTATCACCACCCATTAGGCTGCTTCCAAAACCCACTATCTTCATTGTTCTTGAAAATATTTGCTGGAAATTCTCTTTTTTCCAAATCAATATTTGAATCTTGAACATGGGATGGCCATGCAACAAAAGATCGGAGAAGAAACCAAGATTCAGTCACATTGAAAACAAAGACTCAAAAGTCTAATTTATTTCAATCTAATCAAAGAGGAAAGACTGAAAGACGACGAGGGTTGGAGAGAACTATTACCTGTAGTTGAAGGGAAAAGACAAAGTGCAGAGTCGTGAGTCTTGAGAGTGTTGAAGACAACCCCACACAGCCAATTTACCCGATTTTCCAAAGTGAAACACAAGAATAAATCGGAAATCCAAAACCATAATATAAAGAAGTTATGTGAGAGAAAAGAGATAGACATGAGGGCCAGAAGGTAGTGGTCGGTGGTGGTCTGGGGATTCGAGTAAG
>BRYF01000023.1:11887137-11889637 GCA_030159135.1 Actinidia polygama | reverse complement strand
CAATACGCTATCAAAAAATTGATAAATTAATACATCACCTGTGATGCAATAAGGGTGTCATGAACTCATGTTACAGTCCTTTCTCTGACTGGGATCTTTGACATGACCTCTTGTTGTGGCAAAGTTCCTTGCAATTTGAACACTTAAAGAGAGTGGGATCTTCTAGACTGACTAGTACCTGCCTCTACCTCATCAACATCCCTCCTATTTTTCCTTGGCCTACCAGGAAGTCTCCTCAATGGTGGGGGCTATACAATGTCCCCACTTACCACTTCCCATAGTCTTTGATCTGGAACTGGATGAATGATTCCCCCATAGGCCAGGATATGGACCTCCTTTGAGAAGTTTCTATCACAATACTCCTCAATATTACCTCTCTTATGTTTGATTGCAACAGTTGCATGCTTATATAAAATTCCAGATATTTACTACTACATGCATGTGCATTTGTGTGTGTTTAAGTGCAGTTGATATGAAACCCTTCAATTATATAACCTCATACTCATCACCCCGTGAAAAAGTAAAAATTTCCTCCTTCCATTTGGGCTTTATTCAACCTTTGCCTTACATGGGGTCCCACCATTCCTGGCCAATTAAGACCCATCTCATACCTTTTTGAAGCCTAGTCATCAACTTTGTTCTGATTCCCTCCCAACATAGTTAAAATGGGTTTAAACCTAAGAGGACCAACCCAATGGTTGAATGACTCAGCTAGATTATTTGTTATGTGGTCATTTTTAACTCCCTCGTCAAATGCGTGCCTAGACCAAGCATATGGTGGGACCTCTGGGAGCCATTTGTGAGCATCTATTGAGACAGTCTTAATCCTCTGCATGGCATAACCAAACTCTAAGTGACTATGCCCTAGCAGCCTGCCAAAAGGATTTCTTCAGTAGTAAACCTGGGAATTTCTTCTTTTAAGTCGTTGAAAAGATGCCTACAACATGTTCTGTGTGAACCTTCAGGTACCATTTCAGCAATTACATTGTTCAAGCCCTATAATCAATTTAAAAAAAAAAAGAACAACAAACATAACGAATGCAAAAAAAAAAAAGAAGAAGATGTAAATAAATGAAATTTGCAATAAGAGTATATTACCTTTAGTTGATTCGACATAAATGTCCAGGCCCTTGCATGAGTACCTGCACCAATCACTGTGTGCAAATGGTCTATAAAAAATGACCATCTCTCCCTTCACTTTCTACTACACCAACAGCTATTGGGAACAAACCATTGTTCCCATCAAGGCCTATGATTGCCAGAATGACACCAACCATCAATCCCAATTAAAGGCCTGCAACATGCCATGAACCCATTCCTCGTAGCTTCAAAACTAATGGAAAACCTCTTGAACACAGGATTATGTGATGGTGAGATCCTATCACATTGGATTTTTACAAGACTCCCTGGGTTACTCTTCCTAACCTCTGCAGCATATGTAGTCAAGAGAGGATATGAAGTGCTATGATTACCCTCAATGACCTCTAATGCTTTCATCTTAGCCCTGTATAAGCTGAATTCTAGAAGCTTCAATCCCAAACCTTTGATGAAGCTCAACTTGCATTGCATCTAAGGACAGGTTATGATTTGATCTAGGGACATGTTATAATTAACAGATGTGTCAACAAACTAAGATCAGACCTGACATTCATACTATTTACGAAAAGAACCTAAAAGTGCAGCAAAACTAATGGGCAAAATACAGTGTGAATGTCAGGGCTAATCTTAGTTTGTTGACAAAACTTTTAATTATAACATGTCCCAAGATCAGACCTTCCCTCTTTATATATAGGAATGATTCAGACCTGCCCAAACCCCATCTAGGTATGGCACCTGACCGAGGGCAATCCCAGAAGGACTAGTGCTTTATAGTACCATGCTAGTTGACTAAAATACTAAGATGTCAAGAACCTCATCTCACAATGTATTTAGTATGACACGCATACACTTACAATACGAAATATCAAGAACTTTATCTCATGGCATTAAAAAAGAGAAACATTTTACAACTGATGCTTCTTGAACACAATTTTACCATACCAATAAACATAGGCATGAAGAAACTAAAAATTAAAAAACCAATGGAGTAGTTCGCCCTATGAAACAATCAGACCCCCAAACAACTCATGCATCCAGACAACTTATGGAATAAGCATTGACAACTAATGCAACCAGAAGATAACTGTGAGAGAGAGAAAGATACCTGTTGCGATTGAGGGGCCTTGAGGCGGTGGTCAGTGGATCTCGTTTAGGAAGAGATTGGAAAGCAAGATTCAATCAGATTGAAAACAAAGATTCAAAAGTAATCAAAATGTAAAGACTGCAAGAAGAGGTCGGAGAGAGCGATTTCCTGCAATTGAAGGGGAAACACAAGTGCAGAGTATTCAGTATTGAGATTGTTGAAGAGAACCCTGCACAGCCAATTTTCAAAATTTTCCAAACCGAAACACAAGAACTGAATTTGAAATGTAAATCCAACCCAGATTATATCTAGATTCTG
>BRYF01000023.1:11869637-11872137 GCA_030159135.1 Actinidia polygama | reverse complement strand
TTCAACCATTTGACTAACTCGAGTGGATTTCAACCATAAATAATGAGAGATAATTTTTGAATTTAAAATGAGTTGTGATTTATATTATAAATGTATTTGTCTTTAGATACATTGGTCGATATTTTGATTAAAAAAAAAAAATTCTACCGCGTGACTCATTTAGTTGCCAATTGGAAAACTTTTTGCAAGTTGGATTGAGTAAATTTTACTGTTGGTACCTTGTAGTGTTGGTAAACACTGCTTTGGTCCCTATAGTTTCAATTTTAACAATTAGAATTATTCAATTCCCAGTCAGTGCCAATATGGTCCCCTCCATACCAATCCATAAAACTGTTGACAAAAATTGGGAAAAGGACAAAAAAATAAAAATAAAGAAGGATACAAATGCGCTAGCTAATATGGTCCCCTCCGTACCAATTCATTCACGATTACAAGTTCTTGTGATGAAGCAGTTGAGTGTGACCTCGATGAGCCATGTCTACTAAGAAGGATACAAATACGCAAATCTGTCGGCTATTAGTTTTCCAAACAACGGGGTATTGTTTTAAACTGTTTTTGTATGAATGTACTGATTTTATGCTTTCGCAGCTCATGGATTGTTGTAGTGAGGCTCTGTCGTACTATTTACAGTTTGTAGTTTCTAATGGTACATTGTTTTAAAAATGATAATGCGATGAAGTTAGGGAAGGATTTGTTGTGGTCAAAATATGGGGCGAGCAATTAATAGTTAGAATTGATTGTGATCTCGGTACTTGACCTCGGTAATGAATTGGGCGACCTGCGCAGAATAACAAACTTAATCGGTCGGGGTGAGTTCGCTCAAACCCCTCCTATGTGGAAATCAGACAAAGACAAAGATAAACTAGTCAAAGTAAGATAACATAGTGTATATTGTGTAATGAGTGTACCTTTTCATAATGGGGGAGCGACATTTTTATAGATGGAGAATAGAAATTCGTATAAGAAAACTACGGCGTGATTCTCGGACGGTTAAATATGAAAGTATATCTCGCGGATATCGGAGATAAAATAGGGAACTACCATATGAAGATCATTCCGCAATTATAGACGAAGTTGTGGAGAACGCCTCACAGAGGTAGATTTCTTGTGGAGACGGAGTCCTCACGGAGATGGTCTATAATCAGGTGAGGTAGTCAACCTCGCCCATTGACAATGTGGAGATCGAATAGTATGTCAACGGTATACAGGCAAGTTGAGAAACTAGCGGCAAGGAGATATAAGCGGAGTGTCTACCTTGTATCATTAGTGGGAGAATGTTAGTTTGGACTTAGTAAACGAATGAATATATAAATTTGAAATATTTAATTCTTATGGGTGGGTACGGAAGAATGTTTTTTTTGTTTTGTGTTGGCCGCTTAATTATATTTTATAAATAATTATACTTAGCCCCCTGTTCTTTTGTAAAATATCATATTGACAACTTCACGTGATATTTAACACTTTACACCTCGAGTCAAGTTACAATATTATAAAATTTTCATTAACGGAGGTTGGATTTTGAGTCCCCCATAACATTAACCATTTCCCGTGCCACATGCCGAATTCAATTGCCTTTTATAACACTACTAAAGGTGGAAGGATGACGTACGGCTGAGTTTGCTAGCAACTTAATTTTCTTATATCCTAATGAATTATGCTCGAGTCTTTATAAATATCTTATGTTTATGATCTAAAATACAACAGTTAAAAATGTGATAAAAGTTGCTTTAAAAAATTCCGTTTTAATGCTATTTTTACGTATTCAATAACTACAAATCTAAACTATTGATTTGTTTTTGAAAATTAATTTTGAATTGAAAGAAGTGTGCAAAGCATAATTAGACTTCTTTTGTTTGTTTTTTTCTAGATGATGAACACTAATCTCCCTCGAGGTTTCTAAGTAAGACATTTTCCCCCTTGAGGTACTAAAAATTACATTGTCCCCTCTATAAGAGTTAAATGAAGAAACTAAAATTAATTTACCACCCATTATCCCTCGTATTCGCTATCTATACTCAGTGTCAGATTTGAATGGGTGGTGGTAGTTTTAATGATTTGTTTATTACTTGTGTGATGGAGTCGTTGGACAGAGATTATGGAGTTCACATGGAGAACGAATGAGGTTAAAATGGGCATTTTGAAGAATTTAACACCTTCCATCAGTGTAATCCGTTAGGTCGACTAATAGATGGAGTAAAGTGTTACCCAAATATTAACATCAATGAGAGGATGTAATTTTGAATACCTCAAGGGTACTATTGTCTTAAGCAAAAAACTCAGAGAAAAATAGTGTAATTGTCCTTTTTTTTAACGGGCGGCGCTTCAGTTAAAATACTCAATGCCAGTTTCTATTGGGCCCCAAACGAGTCCACACGGGTGATTCTATTTGAACCCAATAAATTTCTCACACGAACCATTTTGTAATTTGTCAGTTTTTTGATAATTACAGTCATTCTCCCATAATTTTTTAAGGGAAATGATTTTTGCACTCATTTTTTTA
>BRYF01000023.1:11667137-11669637 GCA_030159135.1 Actinidia polygama | reverse complement strand
CCCACCTTTCTGCTTTTTGAAATCATATCAAAAACAGTATGGTCTTTGCTCATTAAATTGCATTAATATAATCTATTATCGGTGAACATAATTAAATCGTTTGTTGAATTAATTATATCAGTATTCATAACATGCCGCATCAAATGATCAATGCAGTTAGTAAACATAGCATTGTTCTTAATCGTATATAATTAAGGATCCTAAGCTATTCTTGTTGATTGCTAATAAAAGAAGAAAACAAAATTGGTCTCAAAATTTTTAGATATTATTGAGAGATCGATCTCATAATACAAAGAAGTAACAATATTTCAAAAATGAAATTTAGCTATGTTTTTGTCGTCAATATTTTATCTCAAATGATTTTAATATTGCCAAAGCGAAAATATCCCAACCACAGAATATACATACTAGATATGTTTAATAGGCTAGCAGTTGTGACTTATCAAGTTTTTTATTTAACGTCTGTATACCGACATATAGCATTTTTATTTAATATTTTTTGAGAAAAAATGTAGACCAATATATAACAATCTTAGTAAAAAATGAAGCAAAGATTTGAAGTGTGCCACATCAAAATAAGTGTTGTCCAATAATAATATGGGCCAATTAGTTTGTTTATTGTGTGGCTTTTTCTTAACTAGTAGGAAAATGCAAATGTCCTTGTTCTTGGTCCAAATTGGAACCATGCCATGCCAAGGCATTGACTCTTAAATTCTATCATTGGATTTAAAAAAATAAAATAAATTTATTTACTCACTTGATAAGTCGATGAATATTATCTTTAATTCGATAAAATAGTAGAGTCTACTGTGTTGAGACCCAATTAAAAGAATGTTTTGGGCCCATTTATGACGATAAATCTCCCTCTGTTAATGAATAAAAAAAATAGGGTGATATTCACTCACGTGCGCATTTAGAACAAACTGTATTATTTTGTTTTTACTAATCTTTTTTTTCATATTTGGGTATTTCAGTTCGTCTTGTTTAGAATAATCAAAAATTAAAAAAAACATTTTTAATAAAAAAATACTTTAATATTGGTTTAATTTGAATTTTATTTTGAAATAATTTAGATTTTATTTTTTTATTTTTTTAATTTATCTAATTGAAATGAAATTGGAAAATAAAAATATTAAAGTAAAGACGTAAAAGATCACTAAAAAATATATATATATAAATAGAGAAAGGAAATTAAATAAATGGTCCCTAAACATTATGTAAATCTAGTGGCATGGCTTTTATTTATTTCCTAATACCTACATATCTCGAAATCATTAAAATAAAATTCAGTATATGTTATTCAATTCAAAAATTTATATCTCAAACTAATTAAAAATAATATCTATGAATATCACTTTTCTTTAGTATTTTTTTAATTATGCACGCGTTATTAAATAACGATAAGCGTGCTTAAATAAATTGCTTTAGGAAATGTTGGTGTCGATTCGAAGCAAATGATCTGATCAAGTTGTTAAGATAACAGGAATCTCCAAATGTCGATTGACCTAGCCTAAAGGGGTATTCGGGATTATTGCTGGGAGCCCAAGTCCCTGCATGGTTGTAGGAACCCAAAACGACGTCGTTTTTGGTGTATTTTGCCCAAAAGTGACGTCGTTTATATCCAAAAATGTATTATCCAAAATGACGTCGTTTTGGGGGGCGAACTTTTTGGACACAAAACAACGTCGTTTTGGACGAAATACTCTAAACGACGTCATTTGAGTCCTTGCAACCCGGCAAGGACTTGGTTCCCCACAGTACCCCCGAGTCCGAGGAATGTGACATGTTCTGGTGAGTAAAGTAGTACTTATAGACTTGTAGCCTAGAAGCTTTTTTAATGGGTGATAAATGAATCAAGTTGCTCGAGTTTTGACTCGTATTTCTACTACTCGTCTTGATAAGTTTATAATGTTTAAAAAATTAAAGTTACTCATGCTCGATTTGTTTAAAACTCGTTTAATAATTAAACAAATCAAACTCGTTTAGTTTTCAAATTAAGCCTAAACAATCTACTGTTTGACTCGTTTGTCAACCTTAACTTTTTGGTTTTCTTTGTTATTGGTTATGTTTTTTTTTATTTAAAAAAAATCAGTTTTTATTTGTTTGAAAAAATACTCAAAACTTGTTTGTTTTTTGGAACTTTCTTAAAAGAACCCACTTTTTATAAAATTAAAAAAAAAACTATTGAAATTTGTTTTTAGGTAGGACCAATTCACAACTTATGGTTCATGGGTTGGGCTTGGTTGGGTTAGGTTTAAGATTGAACCATTTAGAAATTCAGCCTAAAATGATTCTGAAATGCGAAGTGGGGCCCCAAAAGAAGCTACTGTTGTTACAACCCAACTGACTTGCTTACCGTCAAACTGAACAAAAATGGGCCCAATCGGCCCAATTAACATGCAAAATTTATTATAAGCTACTGTTGTATATTACAATCTTAAAACCATTCTAATTTGTTTGTTCATTTTATAGTATTGGATAGAATCTGGCACAGAATCGA